>WBMZ01015750.1:0-88159 GCA_013400975.1 Atrichornis clamosus
TGTCTTTCGAACTAAGACAAGAGGGAAGTCTCTAATTGAACTTTTTAAATGGAATTAAAGCTGCTAATTTCTTTTAGAGGAAGGGAATGAAAATATAATCCATGCTATAAAGATATACCTATCTTCAGTTAGAAGAATTTGAATTCAGCAGTGAAATTAATTAGTTATCTCATCTCTCATTCTTCATGTATGAAAGGGGGCATCTCTACAACTTTATCAAGAAGTCTGTGATGCAGAACTTGGAAGAAATAAACTTTTTGAGGACAACTGAACATTGAATGGCTGCAGAAGTTCTAGAGTTTTGAGAAAGTAGAAGCATGTCTTGTCTGATTTCATGTCTGTCTGGGAAAATGTAAGTCAGGGAAAGATGCCAAGAGGATGTGAAGTCGACATTTTCCAGATGAATTCAGGCTGAAGATTGTCTGAAAAAATCAGGAATTCTGGTGAAAGATGGGATTCAAGACTCACCCAACATCTCAGAAAATTAAACTGATGAAAACTTCATTCTATCTGCCAGCAGCACCAACATGCTTCTGGATGCCTTGTCTGATAATGATTTAAATTTCACTGGGGTTCAGTGAAATTCTGTGATGTTCTATGATTGTTTTCAAACTACATTAACTGACATTTCTCCTTTAGTTTCAGATGGGCAATACGATGTTCACGTGATTTGAGGATTTATTTTAAAGGGCATAGGCTATCTGACAGGAATTAGATATGCACAAGTATGCTCTCACTGTTACTAATTCTACACATGCCTAACTCCATCTGCACAAGAGGAAGGAAGAAAAGACAGAGAATGTCACTTCTAACCCTAAATCTCTACTACAGTGCAGCTGGTAGGAAATTACAGGCACTACAAGGCCATTATCAGCTTCTCTCAGACCTGGAAAACTTCTATGATAATCAGATCATCTAAGACTCAGCTTCCCCTTCTGGTTAAAAGTTCATGGAGGTGTTGTACATGGTAGATTTGTCTTTCTTTGGTCAACCAAATTCCTATTCAATATAAAGGCAAACATCATGAAAATGAAAAACAAACAGGAAAGGAAATAACACATGAGAAGGATCAGCAAGCTTTCTCTGAGACACAACAGGCCACCAGAAGATTTTAAAAGACTTTAAGAGGCTTGTATTATTAGGTCTTCTTTACATATGGGAGACTTCTACATTGAGAGTTTAAATTTATTGCCTGAGCATGCCAAAAGCTAACCCAAGAACAAAACCATCCTGTTTCATATCTTCAAGGCCATCCTGCCTTCAAATTAATTGTTCCAAATCTAGCCAAACAATGGTTAAGAAATGTTTTTCCCTCTCTTTGCCTTGTTCCAGAATATTTTTTATGATCACGATGTCAAATAATATCAATGTAGAATCCAACAACTCCGGAGACAGGAAGGTGAGCAGGTCCAGTAGCCAAGTGTCCTTTCTGATGTGTTTAAGAACAAAACCTCCTTCTAAATTCCATTTAACTGCTTAGGCTAACTCACAACTTGATGGAAGAGTTGAAAACAATTTTCTTGCTTTCTTATTCTAGTTTGGGTAACTAATTCTATTTCTGACATTTAGTTTTTAAAAAATATTTTATCTTAATCATTTACATAAAATACATAAAATAAAGGATATTTGGTACAGACTGTAGAGTACTCCCAAACAGCTCATTTCCATTTCTCAGTACACAGGTCTCTGTTGCCTTCAGGTCAGGGAAATAGAATTCTAATAGAGAACAGAAACAGCAGTTACTGAAAAGAAACTAATGTATGGATAAATAGGTATCAAATTCTTGTTAATATCAGATACTAGGAACAAGACTCCTGATCAGGATACTACTATGTACTGGCTTTGGGGGTAGCATTAATTTTTTGGGGTAATTTTCTTCACAGTGGCTGGTATGGAGCTATGTTTTGGATTTGTGCTGAACACAGGGCTGCTAATATAGAGACATTTTTGGTGTTGCTGAGCAGGGCTTACACACAGCCAGGGTCTTTTTTGCTTTTCCTACTGCCATGCTGGCACAGAAACTGGGGGTGGATGGAAGGCTGGGAGGAGACACAGCCAAGACAGGTGATCCAAACTGATCAGGTGATTCCATACCATATGACATCATGCTCAGTATATAAAGTACTGGGAAGTAGGAAGAAGGGGGAACGTTTGTCTTTCCAAGTCATTGTCGTTAGTGATGGGGCTCCGCTCTCCTGGAGACTGCTGAACACCTGCCTGGCCTTGGGAAGCAGTGAATTCCTTGTTTTGCTTTACTTTCTCTATTAGACTGTGTATATCTCAACCCATAAATTCTCTAGGTTTTTTTTCTAGCTTTTACCCTTCTGATCCTCCCCCTGAAGCCACTGGTGGGGTAGTGAGCGAAAGGCTATGTGGGGCTTGGTTGCTGGATGGGGTGAAACCAGGACATACTGTCATGTTAAAATCACTAGCAAAGGAGTATACAATTTATTAACACAGTAATTGCAACTTATCACCTAAAAAAACCCATTTCAAATACCACAGATAGTTTTTACACAGTGGTATTCTTTTCACAAAGAATGGAACTTTCTAGTTGGTGATGAGTAAATCAGCATAAAAGCAGATATGATGTGTTCAGATATGCTGCAATTCTTGAAAATGAGCACTCTAATATATATTTATTTTTGTGCATCCTGCGCTTACTTTTGTGTAAATTTTACCAGGGACTGAACAAATGAATGTCTTCAGTTTACCTCAGGGATTATTCCACACTTTAAGGGATTGAATAGGGTAGCTCAATGCTCAAAACCCATTCTTCTCCTGCAAAATTGCATTCTATTTAAAACATCTCAAAACCCCCCTTCCTTCTATTTTTCCAAACATTTCCTTCAAAATAATTGTGAATTGGTGCCTTATTTGGACACTTCACGATGTTTGTTGGGCAAAAGGTCTTTTAATTCCCTTAAGAAACCAGTCCCCATGGTACTGTAAATGTAGTTTTTCTCTTACATCCATTCTCATTGACAGAATACTTTGGGCAGAACCTTGGGTCACTTTTTTAGGTGCAGGGTGACCAGTGTCACACAACAGAGAGGCATGTGGACTACAGAGGTCACTAGATAGGCATAGGAAATATATGCATTGCAGAAATAAGTACATATAATCACTACAGTCACAGAAGATTTTAACGCACATTAATATAAAATATTTCATAAGTAAAAGAAAATACACGTGATAATACCATTTTCAGTGGAAGCTTCCTTCCTGCCTACAGCTGGAAATTCATGTATTCCATAGAGATATTTTAACTAATTGGCACTCAAGTTTACAAGACAACACAGAAGTATGGCTTTTCTGCCTGATTGGCAGAGATTTTATTCAGGGCTTGAGAGAGAAAAGCCTTCATGTAAGTCATGATCCTGTGCATGCTTCCTTGGTGTGTTGTGCCAAGACTGATGTAACAAGCTTTGGGACTCTTCACTGAAGACCCAAATGTGCTAACTGAGATCTGAGATAGCAGCCATCATCCAGACAGTCTGGCAAGCTGCCTAGGAGAATTCTCTGAATCTGCTGGGAGAGTTAAACATATTCTCTAAAGAGTGATGGATTTCCTGATATCTGGCCTAAATCAAAAAAGTTAGTTTTTACATGGATTCCAATTTCATTTGTAGCTAGGCTGGATGGGCCTTGTGTAATAAAAACTACCAAGAAAAAAATTTTTACAATATTTTCTAGGATAATATCACCAAGGTTTTTATTGATGGTGTCCTGTGAAAGGAATACATGTTATGAAATCCTGTCCTTAAATTGTAGTCACATATTATCCCTAGTAATCTTATTAAGAAAGATTTCTAAGTAAATTGGTTATGAGCGTTCCTTGGAATACTTCTGTTTTCAGTAGCTACAACTCTAACTTCTCTGTTTATTCAGTTTTCTTGCACTGGCCACTCGTGTAAACAAACAAAAGTTAGGACAGAGGCCTGGGATGTTACAGAAAGATTTCTTCCTAATAAAAACATACTGTTCAGTGCTGTCATACTGCACTGCAGTAAGCTGACATTACTGAAACTTATCTCCCAATCTTGTATCTTAGACACCAAATTCCTTCTCCCTCTTAACACACAAGATCAAGAATTATAGTAATATTATTTGATTATCTGGATATCTGGAAATACTGGCCCAACAAGGGTCTTTCCCAGGACTGACCATGAAGTGTCAGTGACATTATCACATTGATTTAGCAGAGACAAGATTCCAGCCCTGTCTTATCTCTTGTTAACAGATTTTTATGGGCTTTCAGAACGAAAAAAAGGCCACCTGTTTTGATGAAGAAAGGAAGATAAAACAGAAAAAAAAATGGTCCATTTAGGAAGCAGCTTCTATAACACTGTTGCAAGATCATACCATATTAAGAACTTAAATCATAAACCCTTAAATTTTCTATAATCCCATAGGAAAATTAAAGAACATGATTTTAAAACAGTTGAAATGAGCTAGCACAGTCACTGCCAACAGCTTCCTTCAGACCAGACTTAGTACTACTATCTTGTTTGCTTTGCAAGAACCTGTAAAAATGAAACTATAACATTTTCTGTGAAAGTCTGGGATTAACACTCTAGTTTGTATCTAGTAATAAGCAGACAACTACTCAAGGTTTGGTTTACAAAATAAATGTGTGATTGTTGCGGCATTTACATTTTCTTCTATCCTTTTTACTAATTGAAGTAGTAATTAATAAAAAACACTATGTAAGCAACTTTTTAATGCATAAATATTCTAACAGTCCAAATAATAAATATTATGGATTTTAAGGAGGCCATAGTTCAATACTATTGCTAATGTGAATGCTTCTACAAGACAGGTAAGATGGTTTGCAGTGTCTCTAATGGAGAAGCAAAATCATTATCAGTAATTCTGCACAGAATGAAGACAAACTCCTTTCTACCAGCTTGCAAACAAGTGATACCACAAAACTCCCCAAGACTGGTACTTACTTGCAGTGTTAGTCTCAACAAGAGACACCAATGCTTGAATGAACTCAGGTCTTCATCTGCGTCTGAGTAATTTTCCAGAGTTGTGGTGTTCAGAGGCACTAGGAAATTCTCACATCTGCTAACCACAGCTGTTCTGCAGGCCAACAAGGCATTTTATTTTCCAGTGGTGCAAATCCAGCACTAAAATATGCAGAATTCCTGACCACAGCTATAGCTTCATGTAGTCCAAACTTTTTAAACTTCTAATATAAACAGTTTCCCCAGCCATACTTTCAGCTCTTTCCTAAGTGTGGGCTACACTTGTTTTAATCTAATTTAAATTAAAGACAGAACTACAGGCTGCAATACAGAAAAGCTGAAAGGGAAAGGAGAGACAAGATTATCACAGAACCTACACAGTACGATACTACAGTGTAATGACTTTCTATCAAAGCCTCTCTCTCTCAGCTCTTGGTACTTTTATATAGTGCATCAAGAGTTCAGCAAACAGCACCAAATGTGGGGGGGAAAAAACCCAGAGATATTCACCAGCTTTTTTTTGTTTGTGAACATCTTCTCACCACAGAAGTGAAGCAGCAGGTCAGCCTTCACTTACGTTTCCTTTACTTTTTTTTGTTCTTTCCCAAGTGTGGTCAGTGATACTTGGCTGATTTTTGCTACAAGGAATCTATGAGGGATTCACCTGTAGCTGCATCAGAACACCTATACCAGATTAAGTAACTTGAAATCTTAAATATATAATTTTCCACAATGAAAATTAAAATAATTACTGATGAATTTGGCTTACTTTTTAGACTGAGTTTATCTGATTAGTGTAACACAGTTAAATGCAAAATTATTCACGGAGAAATAAAGAATGTGACTCCTACTAACAAAATTTGGGCCTATAAAATATCTAAAAGCAGCTTTAAGAGCTGGCTGAACATGAATTCTTGTTGTGATTTAGTGAACAAGTGACATCTCAAACTGTGAATGTGCACCCATCTACACCTTGTAGTTTTTCAATAAAAATAAAACAAAGTCCGAACTATTTCAGAAGTGAAACTAAGGGTTAGGATGAGCAGTTAAGTAGCAGAATACATACATGAACCATTGCAGGCTGAATTTTTTTTGTGATAGTAACTCCCTACTACAATTTACATTATGGTGATGCAGAAAGAACATTTTAAAATTTTCCATCAAGTCTGCATGTCTTTTTAAGACATTATTGAAGGACAAGATAGTATCTTAATCTAAGAAACTCTGGAATAACTGAGTTTACTAGACAAGGTTACAGTGACTTCTCTGGCCTTTAAAAATCTATTTATCTAAAGAGATAGGTATCATTCCCAATGTGCAAAATCCTTGAATTCAAAAAAGTAAGGTGGTATTTTCTGAATGTATGTGCAGATCAAATAAAAAATAGTAGCTGCTTGTGAGGTAGGATTTGGGGTAACAATAGAATTCCACCACAGAAAAAAAAAAAGAAAGAACCTAAGATGAAGCCTTTAAAATCCACATTAACATTTGCCTGCAGCAGAAACAACTGTCCCTTTCTGGCTGCAAGACACCTATTGTTTGTTACTGCCTAAATTGATTGTTGATATAACAGAAAATCCAAATAATCCCATAGCAATCTTTAAATACTCTTAATATAAGAGAATAGCCTGGCAACATGCAAGGCTTTATGCAATCATGCCAAGATATTTCAGCTGGAAGAAAACATTTATTCCTCTCCTACAATGTCTCCAGTCTGCTGCACTGCATTCAAGAAAGCTATTTCCACGAAGCCTAATTAAAAAAAATTCCTTTTCTGTGACAGCATTTGTGTTTTTAAATAAAAATGTAGGTTGCTAAATAACTGATTTTCACCCAGAGGGAGGGAAAGTCATTGATTAAAACAGCTGGAGTATGCCTTCAGCAACTGTAATTGCTCTCTAAATATGAAAGCTTGCCTCTCACGTGCAGCAAGAAGATGACTTTCTACCAAAAAAGTGACTTTTAGAAAGAGCAAGCCCTCAGCTTGGTGTCTCCTAGCAGAGTTTCATGGAAGTGTGAAACCTGAGTTATTGGAATCCATAACTGATAGCGCCAAATCTGTCACCCAAGCACAGGAAAAGAACAGGAACCCCAGCATGTCCCTGTGGGCAATATTTTTAACTGGCTAACTCTGAATTCTCCTCTGAAGAATCACATTCAGGCCTCTGCTGTCCTTGTTCACCAACCAGGACCTGCCATTCGGGGCCCGGCTGATGATCTGAGCCAACCTTGACCTGCAGCCGTGAGTTCATATTTTAGTCCCTTGGCTGTGAAAGCACAGAGGATGAAAAAAGAAAAGGTGATCTTCATTGAAAGAGAGGCAATGCCTCAGAGTGGAGGTAGAGGACTAAAAGCCTGCCTTACTACCACTAGCAGCTGGTTCAATAAATGGTGAAATTGCTTCTCAGTGCCCGGGGCCTCTCTGTTGCAGTCTAGTGTATGTGTTGCTTTTGCATATTTAATCAGTTCCTATATTCCTAATGAATTGTTGCATCTGCCTGAAAAAATTCAGTCCTTCATGAAATATTTCTTTTTCCCCCACCAAAACAAAGCAACAGTTTATTTCCCTTTCTCAGGACAATTCCTGATTACTTTTTTCCCCGCTCTGGACAATTTTTTCATATTAATCTCTATGAAAAGAGACATGAAGCACTTTGTCATTCTGATCTGTGAAATGGCTGCAAGCCAGGTTAACAACTGACAGCATCTCATACAGATACAAGCAGGTAATGAGATTTGTTTTGGCAACTGAGCAACAGTATGGGACTTGTGGGAATGTAAAGCTGTATCACTGAGGGAGGCATCAAAAAGATACAAACATCTTTACCGAATGCAACAATTATTGCAGGAATTGCTCCTCTGTTCCATTTCCAAATCTAAACAGATATTCAATTCATAGCTTTTCAGCTAAACCACCAGATCTTCTTGTAACTTAGACATATCTGATCTGTACTCTGCTCCATCTGTTAGCAGGCTGGAATGCTAAAGCACAGTGAAAGGACCATTCATAACACTGCCAGCTGGACAGCAAATACATTGGACACAAAAGAAAAGGAGACGTATGTTGGAGTTGCAGAGGTTTCCTTGCCGTGTCACAGCAGGCTAAGTGGGGAAACAAAGAAAAGAAAAGGAACTACTGCATGAAAGACAGCACTAGAGAAAATGGCATGAAGCTGAGTTAGGGAGGTTTAGGCTGGATATCAGAAAAAAGTTCTGCCCCCAGAGGGTGTTTGGGCACTGGAACAGGCTCCCCAGGGAAATGGTCACAGCCCCAAGCCTGACAGAGTTCAGCAAATGTTTGGACAACTCTCTCAGGCACATGGTGTGACTCTTGGGGCTGGTGCTGTGCAGGGTCAGAAGCTGGACTCGATGATCCTTGTGGATCCCTTACAACTCAGCTGATTCTATGGTTCTATGAACAAAGCAGCCAGTACAATTGCAAAACAACAGTCTGGTATTCTCAGTATGTCTGCTTTAAAATATGCTATTAAAGGACAACACTGTCTTTTCATGACTCTGTGCAATCTCCTGATTAGGTACATCATAATGCCAAAGCTGGTCAGAACAGTATTAGTATCTAGCAATTTATTAAATATTTAGCAATTTATTGGTTCACAGTAGTTTTAGTAAGGATAATGTTTCATTCCACTGGGAGTCTGACAGAATTCCAGCATGGGTGAGATATGTGTATATGTTCATATTGGTATTTTCTGTTGACATAGTCTATTGAACACGCTTTTTTTCACATATCAGATCTCATTTTTTCTTACACATAACAAAAATTAGTCTAGTGAATTCTGAAATACACTCCACTGAACTCCATGTTGTAGATGAGAGACCATAAGAGGACAGTAAGCAGTGTTTTCTTCTACTGGTAGTTTTATAATTTTTATTACACTGTGAGTGCATAACTTAATCTATTTCAACAATACAACAACAGAATAATGCAGATGTTTTGAGAAAATCAGTCAAATATACCAGTTGTTGATACCTTAATTTAGTTTTCAAACTAAAGTCATGGAACAGTCCCAACATGTCTAATAATCTCACTGCAAGGATTACTGATTTGGTATCTTCTATAGGCAAAAAGCAAAAAGCTAGTTGGGGGTTCAAAAGAAAATATGAGTAGAAGTATTTTAGATCATATAATGATGTATGGCAGTAAAATATTATTTTACAAAACAAAGTAACTGACTGTGGGAGGTCATTCCCTATAAAGACAACTTTAATCATACTGCAGCCAAATGATTTTTAGCTGTAACTAACTAAAAGAAAAATGTCGATTTACTTGATTTATTTCAAATATAACTGAGTCTTCCTCAAAATATATCAGTATCAGTGCAAGGGTTTTATTCTAAATGTCTACACTTTGTGGTTTGGGGTTTTGTTTTATAACTGTTACCAAACTTCTTGGCAATTAATGCTAATTTTGGATGAGCAACCGTGTATTTCAGCAGCTTGCTGGAAAATACACAAATGAACCTATTGCAGATCTGCTTTTCTAGATTTGCCTTTTGCAATACTCAAGCTATAGTTAAGTGCAGTTAACTGCAACCTCAACATGACTTTTAACTTTGTCTCTTGGGAGTCCAACTTAGAATTATATTGATTTCAATGATATTGTATCACAAAATTCTTTACTGTATGAAGACATGAAGAAACATATCTGACAAAGGAACTGACCCAGTGTCCCAGAGAGCCTAACACCTCACCAAAGGACAAGAGTAACTCAACATGTGTCCAGCAGAAATGCAAATCCTGTGATGGAGAAACAAGATGAGGTAAAGAAGATCTCTTTGTACGGAAGACTCACTTTGAGCTGAGACTGCATGAACCTGAATATCCATTTGTGAAATTACGTAAATAAAGAATTAATATAGAATCAAGTGCTTGGGAAGGCAAGTCATGACTGGATCTATTTGGAGACAGGAGGAAGTGAAGAAATTGTGTAAGAAGAGGCTTAAGTACGTATGTATTTGTATTTAACTATTATGATATTCCCATAAAAAGGAAATTCAGCACTAAGTCTTCAAATATACATTTTTGCTAAGGAATAAGTGTATATTTAAATATCCTTTCTAAGCCTATGGTATCTTTTTCTGTCACCTAGAAGAAAACAGTGAATAGATACTTAATTCTGTGTGTTGTAATATTACAGAACCTACTGAACCTACATGACTCATTAGCCCATTGCTTAATTCTGAGAGTCTTGATCATGACAATCCTGCCTAAGATAAGTAATATGGACCTTTGACAAAAGCCTACACATTGGAACCTTAGTAAATAATCTAAAAAATGCATGTACAAGAAGAAATCACTTGAAATTTACTTGGAAATGTGGCCCATTTTATTTTAACTGAAAAGCATTCATTATACAGTGCAAACAGTTCTTTGGTAAATTTACTGATTAAAATAACAACAACAAAGACTTTGTTTTAGGTAACATTAAAAAAGAAAATAAATATGTAAAATTTGCAACATATTACAGCAATATTCTCACAGTGGATACTGAGGAAATGGCCATCTAGCCATTGGCCACTGTTTCAGAAATGTTAAAATCAACGCTGATTCTACAGACACTGCAATAAAATCGAACTAGTACAATCCATGACTGATTTAATTTTAAACTGTGGATAAAAACCTGTTTTTCCTGGTTTATAAACAGATGGATGCCTGAAAATAACTTCATATTACACTTGTTACACTTGTTTAAGTATATCCAGACTCCTAAGCCCATTTAATAATACCATATGAATAAACAGTGAACAACGATGAAAACCTCCCACTTTACTCTGGAGGCTGGAGAAAAGGAACAATCAGATATAAGGTACTATGTTATAATGTATAAATGGAAACTCTCTTCTCCTATAAGCGGAAATCTTGAGAAAGTTTATTTAATATAAAATTGAAATAAATGCAACTAGTAACCAGCTGGATGTATTACTGCCTTATTTAACTGTTTGGACAGTTAAATTATACTTGGTTTAGCTCTGCAATCCTTCCTCTTTGAGGAATTTCTGCTATAGGTCAATGGGAGTTTCATCTGAGTTGGATTTACAGGACGAGACATGTGGTTTGGACTCTCAGAAAGTCAACAAAATACCAGAGTATCAAAGAAATACAGGAATGACAATCTTTAGGAACTATATGATACTCAAACATGCTCGCCACACACAATTTCTAGAAGTATTAACATAGAAAATTACATAAATCAAAACATTGTATATAAAATCAATTAAAATATTCTTAAAAATATAAATTGTAATTCCATGTGTACCACACACCTTTAACACAGCACTCACATGTACATATTGCTTCTACCATAGTATGAAACAAGTTTCTGTAGTAAGCTTTAAAGATACACCAAACTTTGAATGCGTGTCATGGTAACAGTTTATCAAATTAGAAATTATTAATGTTAGTAATCAGAGAAATTATGTGCCAAAATATGATAGTGGATTTCATATTGCTGTGCTAGGTTAGTTATTAGACAGGTATTTGTTCTACCATGCAACAATTAAGTACTCAGTCTGTCTGCATAATCTGAAATCTTTAACATATGGAAGTTTAATTTTGTGCAGATTTCTTTGATACCCCAATCATTGTCCCTTAAATTTCAATGCTTAAACTCAGAAGTCAGTGAACCACATAGCTAGCTCTGGTTCTAGCTAGGCCTGACTTAGGACAAAAGGACAGAGCAATAAACTCTAACAAATTAAGTACTCAGGGAAAGAATCAACTCTGAATAAACACAAAAAAAGCTGTAAAATGAGGTATGATAGTTGTCCTTCACTCAATATAATTCCTGTCAAAAATACGCAGCTTGCATTCTAAAAAGTACACAACTTTGAAATGCTAGTGTAGACATATACTCTACAACGTTAAACATTTAATTGGGAGATGAAGTCCATTGGCAGACCATTTTTAACATGAACAATAAAAATATTGAGGTAAAAATATATATTCATTAGAGGAAACTGGAAAAAAAAAATCAAATACCTTGTCAGAAAAAGTAGTCAATCCACAATTAATCATGCTGCTTGATTTTGATTTTTCTTTTTTTCAACAGTGCCACAATATAATCAGGAACATATGTCTATTGACAATATGCACAATGAATCAGTAGGAATCTTTGTATACAAAATGGCATGTGACATCTTTTCACATTTTCAAAACAGGGCCATACAATTACGTGAGGTGATCTGAGATCAAGAGAAGCATGCTTTAAATCTGACCTGGATGGTTATGTTACGATGATTTAAAAGAAATAAAACATACAAAAAAAATGCTGTCAAGCAATTACATATGTCCTGACAAAAAGGATTATGTTAATTTTTAAGATCAAATGCTACTCTATCATGCATGTTTCCCTAGAATGAGGAACACTGCTAATTACATCTCACTGGCTTTTTGTTTCTTTCAATTATAGTTATTTATATTTACTTAGTAATGATAACTTTTTTCCTTTGAAATTTTTGATTAATTTTGCTTGTTGAATTAAGGGAGGGATGATGAAAGGTGTCATATAGTTTTCTTTATTTCTTTGCTGGTCCAGATGCAGAAATGATAGTGTGATTTAACAGAATTTCCATGCATTGATATTTGCAGAGACAGGCCTGCTAAGGCATTTCTTTGGGCACAGTGACCTTGTCTTTTCCTCTTCCTGGCATTTTACTAAATAACAACAAAGAGCTAAGTATCAAGTCAGACTGGCACTAGAAAGGGACAGTAAACTTTTAATGTTGCTAAGTACAGACAGGAAACAAAGTGTTCATTTTAGAGTAAATCCTAAGCCCAGTCATTTTGGGTACCTAAACTACACAACAGTGTTCTTTTAAAGTAGCACCAGTTTGAGTTTGTCTAACCTGAGAAGTATAACACACAATTAATTTGACCTGTTTGCTAATTTCCCTTTCATTAATTTTTGCATTGTAATTTACCTTCATGGGCAGAAAATAAAATGATACATTATGTTATACTGTTACAGCACCATTAAAATATTGTAAATCTTGATTTCTTGATGTCGTTAAGACTGTAGTTACCTGTTTTTGCCATCAGCAGGCATTGATACGATTTGGAGTATGCACCCTAAATTCTTAAAAAGTAGACTTATGGCTTCTTTTTATTAGTATTTTGTTGTAAGCAGACTGGACAGCAATCTCCTTTACCCTTCACAGGTGCTTCACAATCAGCAGGTGGGCAGGATTCTACAAAACAGGTAATCTGACCAACCTGTGCCAGGAAAAAAATAACAGAACAAAAACATACTTAGCTACGTGTTCCTAACAAGAAATACATTTTTTGTATTATTGAAGAACATATTCTCATTCATTCCCTGTAAGATCCTGACTAACATGGTAGCTCCACATAGTTTGTTTCAGTATAAACTTACATTGAGAAGGCTGAAGCACTCTCTGTATGACCATAACTTTTTAATAAAGCAGCACATACCTTTCCATCTAACATTTGGGTGCGACTGGACACTAACATATTTTCTCTTACTGCCTTTTGAGAATTTCACCATGATAAAAGAAAATTACATTCTAGCACTAAGTCAGATGAGCTTTTTTTTATTTTTATGCATTTTATTAGACTTTTTCAGGAGGTGTCTCACTTTGCAGTTAATTTTACCCATGTTTTACACATCAATAAAAATGGAAATATAATAGAAATAGATAAAGGCTGGATTGAAAAACAGTGTCATAGGCAGGGATATCTGAACAATATAATTTTCTGCACAAAATAACTGAAGATCCATTAAAAAAGTTTGCAGCTATTGCCCAGAAATTAGCAGGCACAAAACCGGAACTGCCGTTTTAGAAGCAGAATTATAATGTCTATCTCAAAATGAATTTGCACATACTTACTTTGCATTCACACACAGTACAAGCGTCCCTTTTCCAGGTTTCATTGCTGGAATATGATTTACCCTCTTCATCAGTGCAATCAGAATTACTAAGGCGTGATTCAAGTTTTTTTATCTGAAAACATTAAAAAAACTGAGTAAGTGAATCAAAGAAAGGTTTTTATTTGTGCAAGGTGTTCTGTCTTTTCTCTTACGCTACATGCTATATAATCCTTGCTAAATACTTGTCTGGGGTTTTCTTCTCACTATTTAATTTTTTTCATGCTAAAAGACTAGAAACAGATAATACATATGGGGACAGTCTTTCAAAAGAATGCTAACAGAAAACACATCTTTCCTACCATTGGAATATTCATCTACAGCATACAAAGAGAAGCAAACTATGTGCCAGATATGGAAAGACAAATTTAAACTGTCAAAAATGCTTTGGAAATGAGGTAAATTTAAAAAAACCCCTTAATTTAAAATGTTTACTTGGATCTTTTACTATCTCCTGTATGGTGTACAATTAAAAAATGGGATTCTACTACGGCTGAAGAAGGAGTTTTCCTGCACACATTGTAAAAGTCTTATCTAAGTGATCTAGATCTTAACTATGTTTACAGCTGCAGTCTGTAATATAACAGTCTGGCATATAACTTTTTATGAAGCCTACATTTTAATCATAGCTTCACATAGATTCTACACATTTCAAATAGGAAAGAAGATTTTCTTAAGGCTACAAACAAATTTTTGGAGAAACACTAATTCCATGTTTAGTATACAATGGTTACACAAGGCTTCAGGTTCAAAAGTCAGGAGGGCCTAGTTGTAGAGTATTTCAGTACGATTTCAAAAGAACACAGAAATAAAGAATAATAACAAACGATGTTCTGTATTGTTTTTTGTTTGAGATACTATGTGGTGGGTTTTGGCTGCAGGGGTGTCTAAATATTAAAAACACAAGACTACAGATGTTAGAAAAATATTTTGAATTAAATCTACAATTAGACACTGTTCATGATAGCATCTTACCTGATTTCTGAGGCTTGAAATAGTTTTTTGCATTTCCAAAACAAATTCTTTGAAGTCATTTACTGCAGGTACATTTCTATTTTCATTAGATGCTGATGTGGCATTATGAAAATATTTACTCTGTTTCACAAAACTGCAACAAACGAATGCCAGTCAGGATATTCATCTAACTCATTTTTATTTGGCTAGATATTTTAGGACACTTAGTGAAAATGTAAAAGAAGAGCAACAAACAAATGTAGGAAGGGTATGACCCACAAACACAAGACCAACTGGTGCTGAAGACAGACTCGGGACAGGTGAGCTCTGTATTTACAGTTAATATCACTAGCAACAGGGAATTTCTTCTACTTAGAAAAAATTATGTATTTCATGCAGGGGTACAGACAAAGTTGTCATCAGTGACACTGTAGAGCATCACTTTAAATTCACTCCTGAGCCTCCAATATAAAAGAAGACTAAAGCGAAAGAATCTTAAAAAGTGTTCCTTCCAACGTTCCTTCCACATTTCACATTCTGAACCACAGATTCTTTCTCTGTGTGCTCCTTAGCAAAACTTGTATTTTAAGAAATATGCCTTTAAAAAGAAGAAAGTTTGGTTACATGTATCTTGGAAAAGCTCTTCTAGATATGAACCTATTCCTGTGTTCCATTTTAACCAACATTTGAACTCATACTGCTGTAGCAGTACTGTACACAAAATCTAGTCTTCTGTCTGTAGCACTTTCCAGCTGGTATCTGGTAACAGAGGTATAATACTAAATTGTGTTAATCAATTCAATCTGTTGATGAGAAAGTGTAACCAAAGGAACTGTCCATAACTAACAAAGTACTATCTGGCACTGCTTAAAAAAACATGCATTGAAAAGCAAGGATAAAACTAATTTTAAAGTTACTTATTACATTAAGATCCTTGAATCCATACAAGCATTACTATTTTGTTAGCATCTTATGTCCGGTGCTAAGGGATACCCAAAGACTGAACTGGCAACGAAATTCTCATATAACAGGCTCAGGATTTATAATCTTTCTGCATAAATTAAAACAGCACTTATTGGCAGGGGTTCAAGCTACTTGTTTTCCCATAGTTTTTTATCTAAATTAGAAAAAAAGAACTCTAAACAACGTAACATGCCAAAGTTCAAGTAAACCAGCTGCTGCTGTATAACAAAATATTTAATCTTCCCCACCTGTTCAAGTTATTGAAAATGAGAAGTTAAAAAAAAAGGGAGAAAAAAAATCTCAATTTAAATACAACACTGAGCATGACAACTGATGGGAATGTTATATGACTGAGGTTGCTTTAGCTTTATGTATGCTACAAATAAAGTATTGTAAATGTACTATTTTGTATTCCTAACTAATAATTGGACTGTTGTAGATTTCTGAAACACAGTCAAACAAGTCTGATATAAGTGTTTATCTTTTTCTTGCTTTAATTTTTATTTAATTTAACCCTTTCACAGTTTCAGAACTATGGGACCAGCAACCTTAAAAAGTGAATTGCTGTTCTGTAAATTTTTCTGACAAATCACTTGTAAACACAGACAAAACATCCATCTTTAAGAATTACTTCAAAGGAACCTTCCTTTTCATATTATCTATAAGCCATCTTATACTTAGCTGTTGTCTATTCTTTTCTAAAATCTTGAACACCTAAAGGTTCTGTTATTTGAGGACAGATTCCTATCAAATAAGTGAAATATAATTGTGGTGTCTAAGTACTATAATACCTGCAGAATATCTGAAATTGCTGAAATACATTTAGATGTTTATGTATCTGTCTAGATGCTTTCCTTGTCAGGGTGGATAGACTCTGCTCGGTCATCATCATCACCAAAACAGATAATTTTATTTGCCAAAAGAATGCATGCTAAATTGCAAGAGCAGTAATTCAAATGTCTCAAATTCACTCATCTTAAAGGATCTTCACAAGAAATGGTCTGAGCAAAATTAATTTCATTCACTAATTCAGAGGTAAGGTTTGATTACCTGGAAAGGGCAGGGAACCTGTGCAGCTGAAAATTTGTGAATGAAATTGTGATTTCCTTCCTTGCTACAGTATTTTGAGGCTTTATTACTGAGGCTTTTTTCATGAGAAGTGCAGGAAGAACAAAAGCACTATACTTACATTACTCAAGAGTATTATTACAAAGAGTCTTACATAAATTTGAGCTTGAAAAAAAGTGGATTATTGTTAACAGATACGTAAAAGTGTCAGAATAAAATACATCAATCATAAACCTGAGAAAGCGGACATTAGAAAAAATAGTATGCACTTACAAATAAATAATTATTTCATTCCATTTTGAAAAAAAATGTATTTTTGTACTTCTTTTAAAAAAAGTCTCACCTTACTGTTTTGGACATTTTCATTTTCTTCAGGGGCTTGTCCTCCTGAAAGCTGTAGTCAAGAGAACGTCTCCCCCGAAAGTGATACGAAAATGCATTGAACTGTCCTCTAGTTCTACAGTCTGAAATTGGACAAGAAATTACACATTAGGAACTACAGTATATTTTACCACTTCTGAATTGGTGAAGTCATACATTCAGTCTGATCTGTCTGGAATCAGCTGATGGCAGAAGAACACGTCTCAGTGATACAACATTTAAGCTAGCTGGATACAGAGAAAGCGATTATTCACAGACCAGCTTTTTAGAGTGAAACGAAGGAAAAAACACTATTTTCACAAACCTATATAGTGCTACTCTAACTATTCTTTTCACTTCTGAAATTTCAACTCTCTTGGCTTTTAATTATTTTCTGCTTTTCAAAAGGAGCAGCTACATATGAAGAAAAACCATGTCCGGAAAAACACCCTGTAGCTTCCTCATTTATCTCAGGCATTATTATTTGTTATTTTTGGCATCTGAAAGAGAATTTTTAATTAAATCCTAAATTTGCAGACTTTATTGGTTGACCAGTACTATTTCTGAATTTGAGAAATTTGAAAGTATCACCAAACCCCAGAACCCTTTCTACCACAGAGTAAAAATCTCAAGCTGAGAATGATTTATGACAGAAATCTCCTAAGATCCTAAGAAGATGTCTTGACAGGACGAAGTATATCTTTCCTTCAGTTCACTTTATTTAGCCTTCCGAACACAGTGAGTACTTGGAAAGAGTCCCACTTAAAAAAGAAAAGGAAAACAAAACAAAACTGCCACAGTACTTTGGAGAGGAGAAAATGAGAAAATAGAAGTTTTCTTATTTCTATCCACAGAAGCTTTAAAGCTGAAAGTTATAATGGGCCAAGCTGAAGCAGGAACAAACAGCATGATCAAGTGCTAGAAGGAGTCTGCTAAAACAGAAGTGGAAGCTGAAATACAGGATGCCATAGACATATTCCAGCTAAGTCTGGTATTAGCAGAATGAGCCATGAAAGAGACCGAACATGGGAAGGAGTTATTTTCTACAATGTTTCTTTTAATTTGCACCAAAACAAATTAAATCAGAAGTCAGTAACATTTACAAAGTATTTTTTCTGGAATTCAGATTGAATACCTAAAGTATTAACAGAAATTACTGCAGAAGTTTCAAGTCAATAAACAAGCCTGTAAGCACTGTTGAAATGAGCAACTAGAGAAACAAATGTAAAGTTGCTCTGACTATACAAAATTACAAATATCTTGGACTACTTTTAATTGCGTTGGACATTTACTTAAATTAGACTACTAAAATTTCCCTGTTAGGAAAACCTGAAGTTTGTCAACGGCTTAGTACCATTTAAGATAGAAAAAAATTTTTAAAAGTATTGATTGATTTTCAAAACCAATACCTACAGATCATTCTCCTTCCCTTTTTTTCCCTTTTGGTTTGTCCCATTCTTTAATAAATGCATTACCTTCCTCCTGTAATAACAGCACCACCAAAGAACTAGATGGTATTTACTGGCAGCATACTGTTCATTCTTCATGTGTGTTCTGCTGTTTCTCACATAACCTTCCCGCTGTCCACTCACAAAGTAAACTCTTTCAGATGGGAACAGAGCAATGTGTCTGTGAGATGCTTGGCGTGTAGGCATTTTTGAACACCCTTAGACACTTCTGTATTTACTATGGTGAGAAGAAAAGCCACACTCTGAAGGGTCCCTGGAGAAAGAACTAGTTTTGGTCAGAGGAGTTTTTTTCTTAAAGCAATGTGTTGCTTAAAGTTTTCCTGAGCGTCACAAAATCTCTAGTTTCTCTTGGAAGCCATATGTGAAGGGTTTCTGTTATCCTCCTTTGTTTAATAACTGCTAAGGTCATTTTGCATAATACAGATTTTTTTTTTCTTTTTTGGTACAATAACACAATGGCTCATTGTTTTTCTATTCCTAGGTTGTTTCTTAGAAACAAAGGTCTGAAAACTTGGGATGGTTTTTTCACCTTAGACTGGTAAATATGAGAACCATATGTCCAGTGACAACTTTAAGTACACAGATGTGACTTCCCGTGTTTTTTAAAACTCAAATATGTCAACCTGCCAAATTAACAACTCTTGCTCTTGGTTTCTGTTTCAGGTACAACGAAGAGGAATGCCACTGCTGAGAGGTGCAGGACAGAATGCTTTAGCTTTAAGAAAGCCTAAATCAAGGAATTTCTCTCCTTTTTTTTATTTTGAATGAAGAATACTTTAGCAGTAAATAAGACAAATAAGCCTAAAATTCTGCTTTTTTTCAGCCTAACTTAAAGGTCCCCAAATTAGCTATACCTATTCCAATTAATTTTCTGCAGAAAAAGTGAGTGTTTAAAAGCAACCTAGGAACTCCTCTTTTTTTCTATGGAAAATTTTTTCTTCCAGAAGTTAGGTATTGTTATACTGCAAGTGTCAAGCTGATCCATTTACAGAATCACACAGAATCACATAATCATTTTTGTTGGAAAAGACCTCTGAGATCATCAGATCCAAGCTTTGACCAAATACCACCTTGTCAGCTAGGTAGTATTTGGTCAAATGCAGCTAGGGCTGCATCCAGTCGTTTCCTGAACACTTCCAGGGATGGTGACTCCACCACCACCTCCCTGGGCAGTGCATTCCAATGTATAACAACGTTTTCCACAAAGAAATTGGCATTTCCATTTGTATATGGAAGCAGTGTTCACATCTTCAAAAAATCCAGTTTTCCACAAGGTTTTAAAAATGCAACCATAATGTAAATTGGACAATAAAAAACCTGAGAGAATTATTGAGCACTCTTAATTCCCTATGAATCACTCCTCAAAATCAAGGCCATGGAGAATTAATCTTCCAGTAGATTAAAACAAAACAACTTGAGAGACTGAGGATATGTGATGAAAAGCACATGTATCTATTTGATTCAAGTTTGATTCTCTGAGATTTATTGTAGTGAATTAAGCTGCTGCTACAGTAAGCATTTGTATTAAGAACTCGTAGACATGCCAGTGGGAGCAGTAAAAGGGAGGAGAAACTGAAAATATCTGATGTAAGAAGGTTTTTTTGGGTAGATGTTTTCACAAAGCAGGTACTTAAAAATTGCACAAACAGGAAAATTACTGCTCACATGAAATGGAGTCCTAATTCAAAATAGCTGGTTTTGTTATTGCCAAAATGGGCCACATCCCTTCACATTGAACTGCATCTCTTCATTTCTTCTGTTGAATAATGCCTTCTAACAAAAGATAAACTAAACAGCAGCAAAAAATGTAATATGGTGGTCTCAAATCCAACAGTAACCTGCTCAGATCAGAACAGATGTATTTTGTATAAACATTACTTAAATATCTGGGGGAAAAAAAGGTATAGAAGGTAGAAGATAAAGTAACAACGCAGACTGTCATCTGCCAGCTGATATACTGGGGAATTTTAATAATAAAGATGTTTCCTGTAGTTGATCTCAAAGCTGAGCTGAGCTTTGAGATCAGTCTGCTACCAGAACTATAAGGTTCAGATGCTGTTGGGAAAGTAAATGTCCAGATTGTTAATATATGGCCAATGACAGATTAAAGACATTTAAAAACATGTAATGCCTTCATGATCTGAATAGGTTTTGGATGGTCTGCAGGGAGATAAAGGAGAAACATTAGGTTCTTGACACCAAACCAAAGCAAATCCAACCTTTCCAGGGGAAAAATAGGGCTAGTTAGAGGATTCTGCAGATCAAAAACATTCAGCTTTTGGAATATAAATCAGTAACAAAAAGTAATTTCAGACAGACTGAAAATCTATGGAAATTATTTAAATAAGGACCCTAAAAATTGTCCTGACCACTAGACTGTGAAGTCAACAGTGTCTTAAAAAGGCATCAGCTGTCCACAGGAAATAAGGAAATCCTCCAACTGCCTATATTTGCAGAAATCACTGGGATAATTAGGATGCTTACCTACCCATGTTGATTTTACAGTCAATGAAGACTGACATAAGAAGAGATTGCAACCTGAACTGTCCTCTAGAGACATCTCTTTATTGCCTGCAGTGGGACTTCAACAGATCTGGTGGCTCATTCAAGAGTTTGAACTTAAACACAATGACTGAAACCTATGGCTTCCCTGTTGCTTTTCACCAGGGAAGGCAACTACTGTCATGGAACTCCTGGTAGCAAAGACACAGCAATGTCATACATTAAGGCTCCTTATTTTATATGTTTATGAATTAGAACTGTATTTTATAGATCACAGATACCTAAAAGAGATAAAATATTCTTGGTTTGGATGAAATAAAAATAAAAATACTGATTCTCTGAATAAAATTTGTAATCATACAAAAATGCTGGGCTATATTAAAAGTCCTTCCATTCAAAGATAAAAAGTATGCAACCCTTAAAATTATAGACCTTGGAACTTTATTTTAGTAGCCTGGCATAGACTGAATTGTTATTAAGCTAACAGACACTCTTTTAAATGTAAATTTAAATGTAAAAAGATACATTTGAATGTAGAAAGCAAAAATAAATATGTCCTGACTGAAGCACACAAGGTCTGTGTAAAGAGAAAACATTTTCAGGCATAAATCCCATCATTTTGGTATTTTGAGGAGTTCTTGGTGAACAATTTCCACTGCCACAAAAGAACTTCCAGTCTCACATGGAGAGTTCTGCTAACATTCTAGAATTTTATTTCCCCAATATTCCACAGAATTTAGTGCTTAGCCCAGTTGCTTGCTATTTTCATTGAAGATGAAAGGGCATAATGAAAAGTGCATAACAAGAGATTAATGTGGTCAGTATTGAAGCAATAGACAGTAAAATTGTTCCTCTGGTCTTAAAATACAGTTCATAAACAGAGGTTTAATCTACTGAAAGACCATGTATAAAAGCATTGAGATTAAAAATGTCTTAACTCTTCTAATGAAATTCAGTGGGATTTAAACATGTTTGATCATAATTTGCATAAGACTGTATTCCTGAATTAAACAAACAAACAAAAAAAGAACAATATCTGATAGAGGAGATAATCTGTTTGCTAACTGAGAAATAGTTAAGAAAAATCATCTTCCTAAATAGGTTTACAATTATGAGGATGACTTGCATCTCATCTGAATCACTTCCTCTGGGGTCACTGTCCACTTTTCTCCTGGGTCCATGTGAAAACCTCATGGGTTTTGACATAAAACAAAAGATTAAATTAATTTTTCATTTCAACTTACAAAAGATCCCCCCCAGAAAGTGTAAAACTTTTAAAGACTCACATTTGAGTAATCATGAAAGTGTACACTGATTACTTCAAAATAAACACATTCAAAAGACATTTTTTGCACTAGAGAGCCTCAAATAAGGCATCAAAATTTTCTTGTTTGGAAAATCTAAAGCTCTTTGCTCAAGTAGAGAGTTGCAGCAAATCCAGCAGTTACTCAACATGTCTGACAAGACAAAGAAAGGTAAAAAGTGAAGAAAAACAGAAGAAAACTTGTGCATTTCACAGGAATCCCAACTTTTTGCCATCAGAAACTAGTAATTCTGTTGTATGATTTGCCAACTGAAATCTAAAGGTAATCTGGTTTTGTTATTATAAAGAGGAACATATGGGTCACTTACGAAACGTACATGAAGTATGTTGAACAGTATTCTGTACTCGAAATCTTAACTTACGGTAATGTCAATTACAAAATTCTTAGATGCATTTAAATGTGGAGAATGGTTTAATTTTTTTCTTTTAAATAATAAACAATAATAAATTCAAAGAAACAAACTCCCATAACTAATTCAACTCGAAGTAAATGCTGCTCCTGAGTGTATGCCTCTACCCCAGAGGAGTGGTGGCCATGGAAGGAAAGAAATTTTTTACACTAGTTGCTTAAACAGGATTCCCACAGAAAATGTCACAGTCATTCATCCATGCAAGAAAGCAGTTCCAGCCATGCGTACTTTGCTTTTTCTTTATTAATCTCTGCAAGGCTTCAAGAGCTCTAAAGAAGGGGATACATATGGGAAATTTTTAAAAAAACATTAATTGTTTACCCTTTCTTTTGCTTGGCAGTTGTCTAATTGCGCTGCATCCAGTGATACTCGCTGGTAGCAACATTCTTGAATGAATATACAAGCTGAGTTGTTGAACAGAATACTCTAAATAGACTTTCCAAAGATAACATCTGCTCTAAAAGGCTCAGTGATAACATAACATTTAGAGAATCAACACATAACTTCTCAGAACTGCTTTACTATTTTTCCAAATCAATATAAAAAAATGTATTTGTGAAACTGCCTGTCAGGCTTCATGAACAATGGTAAAGTGAACTTATTGTGAACTGGCAGAATATACTTTATTTATGGTAAAGCACTTAAACAGCGGTAATTGATTTTCTCCCCATGTTTCTGGCATATCTCAGGGATTTTTTGAAGAGATTCTGGAAGACTTGGTATTAAAATTACATACCTAGCTACCATATCTAGCTTTTAATAAGCTATTAATTTGGGAATGCCAAACCTAGTAAATATTGTTTTAAAAAATCGCATAACCTACAGAAATAAAAAGCTGTAAAAATTAGAGTAAGGCCTGAAAGAAATAATATCTGGGGGATATTGTACAAGATTTGATTGAAATTTAGGTATTGTAGAAGATTTTATTGAAATCTGAAGTATTTACTTCTGCTAGTCTCACACAAATAACTGACACTTTGAACTGAGCCTTCCAAGTAAGGATTTTCTTAGAGAGTGATTTATTTTTTAAAGACTTGTTTACTGGACAAGACAATACAGTAGTCAGTTTAAAAGCTAAGTTGTGCAGTGACTTTGAATAGTAAATCTCTACGTACTTTTCTAATTTTTAATGATATCCTAGTTTGTTCTTGTGGTATAGTCACGCCACGTTCTTCCTCAGTACTGCATCTGTAGCAGGTTGAAGAGACATCCTCCATCAGTTTATCTTTTACCTTCTCTGTTACATTCTGAGCTATATCACAGAAGAACTCTTTGTCATTGGGGACAATTATATCTTATAGAAAGAGTTAAACAGACAAGACACTAGTGGAAGATTGTGACTTCTCTCAAAAATGGTGGTACAATCCACCAGTTCTCTATTCATGCATATCTTTTGACAGAATATTGCATAACCTACTCAGCAGTAATAAACTCAAGAGAATCACCAGTAGAAAAGATGAAGAACACAGATCTGGTTACCTTTCAACAGCAAATCTACAAGAAATTGGTATTGAAAGCTGGGTTCTTACAAGGGAAACTGTAAGATTCTAATAATCATCAACTAATACTACCTCTCAAATAAGAGCAAGGTTTTTCCAGTTAGCAATTTGTTTGACAGCAATTTCTCTTTAGTCAGACTTCAACAGCGAAGTTCCCAAAATTTCTGAATATACTTTAACAGCCTGGGCATGTAATTCAAATCTTGTCCAAAGAAAATGGTAACAACATTGTCAAGGAGATCTCAATAAAGAGAGGTCATTGTCCTCTGAAGCATTTTGTTGTTGATGCAACTGAAAATCATTTTGCATGATCCAGAAGATTCTCTTGGGAATGGATTCTAACTATGCTAGAGATGCAGTGAAGTCTGATGTGATGATGGCTGAAGAGAGGACATGCAGAAAAATCTCTGTGTTAGACCAAAGTCAACATACAGGCCACCAGGCAGTGCCCTGTGCTTCACACAGCCAAGTAAATCCTATTTTGGGAGAACGAAAAGCTTATTTTGAGGAAAAACAAAATGACCCTGCTCTCGTAACTTTTGAAGGAGATGGCAATGAACAAGAATATTTATCCACAAAACAAAGAAAACAAGTAAATAGCTATCTACACCAAGCAATGCTCAAATGCTATTTTTATACTGTGTCTATTTAATACAAAAAACTAAAAGCTGTGCTCCAACAAAAATCAAACAGTGAAATATGTCCTTAAAATGAAATGGACACTTAACAAACTGCATACACATTAATGCCCTCAAATCCACCTTTATACAGACCTTCACAGCAATCTTGCCACATCCTGAGGTCCAGTTTAGGAATATCTTCACAGCTACTATATCCATGTGGGAATTCAGCCACCTTAAAGACATCATGTTGTACCCTGGTTATGTTGTCACCATTGTCACACAAAACTCTGGCAAGAGATGTCTGCTTGATCTGAGTAAGCTGAGCAGGCGTGAACACACCGGGGTTCTCATACCATAATCTGTAACCCCACAGAAAAGACATGTTTGCCAATGAAAAAACAAGAGAGGCAATATTACAATGATAAGAAAAGGAAATCAAAACAAAACAAGACTGTACTTTGGAGAGGAGAGTATTCCAAAGATATTTCAATATTGTGTTCAGAATGAAATTAATTATCTCATAAATCCTGTTCTCAACTTTACATTTTATCAAGGGGGTGATCCAAATACAAAAATATACATTCCTGGTGTCACTTCAGCCCTACTTGAAGTGACACTTCACTCTGAAAAGAGCTGAAATCTTCAAAAAATTCTTTGATTTCTCTTCTAGTCTCATTTTGATGTCTTGGGTATCTCTGGACATGACACATCTCTAAAATGACACTAGACTACCAAGTTTAGGGTTATTTTAAATTAGAAACTTAAATGACCATACTTTCTTTCTGTAGACAACTTTCCTATGAGTATTAAAACATTTTCATGAAATTGGTAAGATTATGGTTAATCTATACCTAATTTCCTATCAATACAAGTAAGATGATTTACCTTACTAATGAATTTTCTCTCTATTAAACTATTTCCATGACTATATGATTCAGGGACTTTCTCATACACACTCAGTTCATTATATTCAAAAAGGCAATACTATGTATTCAAATAGTTTATTTTTCATACATAAAGGCCTTAAAGCCTGTTATCAATAGCAAATATAAATAATACATTACTATGAAAAGCAAGTTTCTCATGGAAAAGAAAATTTCTTAAGTTACTGTCCAGATTTGAAAACATTTCACACTATTCTAACACATACGAATTGCTCACTGTGACATCATCTCCCAAAATTGATACTTTTTTTTCCCAACCTATTTCAAGCAAAAAAAGTAGGAGGCTCTTTAAACTTTATGAAAAATCAAACCCAATTTTATGGTAAGCTTAGAAGAATGGTCAACAAATTTTATTGTACCTATTTAGTGTCATTAAAAGTTCATAAAAGTATTGGACAGTGGCCAATGAATTTCCAAGTACTAGGATTAGATTCTGAAATTTCCATCTTGACGTGAAGTTAGGCTCCCTTCAAACATCACTCCTTTTTCATGCACAGACACATTTGTTTTGCATGATGATGTCAGCTTTGATCCTTTGCCCATTGAAAACGCTTTTCAAAGAAGTGAGTTCCTTTCATTATGTCTACTAATATTTTACTGTTTGCTGGCATGTTGCCTCAAAATATCTGCATTCCTTGCACATCCCATTTCCTAAATATTCACTGCTTTCCTGTAATTTCTGAAAGTTGCTACAGAAAAAAAACCTAAACAGAAAAAAACCGCTTTTGCTGAAAAAATGCAAACAGATACACACAAAAAGCAGTATCAATATCCTGCTGTGACACAAATAGGTACTTGTCAGCAGTAACCTGGAGCTCATACTGCATATATTTCTTCTCCTTTTACTCTCTCTGCCCCCAGGCATGGGAGTTCTATGCTTCATAGCTTAATTTTTAAACAGATTTTATGTAAGACAGTTTGGGGTTCCCTTAAAAAAGCATACAAAAAGGTTTGGGTTATTGACTACAAAAATAAAAAAGTTTTTATAATATCCTAAGTAGCAATTCAATGACTTAAATAAAGAAAATAATATTAAATAAAGTGAATCAAAACTAATTTCCTAATTCTTCCTCTGTTTCCCATTCATTAGGATGGGATTAGTCAGTCCAAGCCTTTCTACTCTCATGCCATGAAAAAACAAGGATTCTAGGTCACAAATTATGTTAAAATGAGGGAAATGTTGTTTTTCAGATGCCAAATGAGTGTGCTCAATGCAAAGGTGACTGACTGGCTGCTGTGACAACAGCAATGACTATTCTCTTATTTAATGTACTCCAGAAACTGAAAATAAGAAATTGCTTATAATGTGCATATATAGTAATTTTTAAAAAATTATCAAATAGTCTGCTTTTAACACTCTTTTGGTGCAAAGACTGCTTGTATTGAAGTATCTATAGGGGTTATACATACAGAGTGATACTGTTTCAACCTATGCTTAAGTAATAGCAATGGTGAGAACATCTCAACAACCACAATTTCTTTGTCAATAAAAAAACTAAATTACAATAAAAGAAGGTAAGTATCATGAACTTTTCAAACAGGTAAGTAGCCTGAGCATCTGGCAAAAGGAAACTCACCATGTGTTGGCTGTTGTGCTTTTGGGGGTCAGTATGACATATTGACCATAGAAAGTAACATATTTAAAAAATAATTATGTCTTCTAACAATGTTTTAAACCTGTATTCTTCATCTTTTCAATTATATTTTAAAATCATAAATGAACATTAAACGGAGTTTGATTTGGAATCATGACATTGCAACTGTTATGAAGCACCCTCAATCTAAAATTAATTTTGGTTTCCATGGCATTTCAATGTACCTGTCTCCATCCCGAATACGCCTGAACTGTGTGCTTAACAGACACATCAAAGTCGGCCCCAGTCGGCTCCCTGGAACCAAGTCTTCAACCATTAGAGCGGGAAATAGGTCTATGTTCAGCGGGGAGCCATACAACCTATGCATTGAAAAACACAAATATTGAAAAACAAATACTTTACATTTACAAAACAATCACTATGTGGTGAAGCTAAGGGCAAGAGATAGAAACAACTCACAGGAAAAAATGCCAGTGACAGTGCGACATCTTTTGTGAACAACCTGTGGGTGTATATCCAAGAAATCCTGCAATGTAGGTTGCATACGTGTGTAACACCATGTGGGTCTGCACATCTACACTGCCATTTTTTTTCTCCTAGTAGTTTTCTTCCAATTTCTTGGAATCGTTTCTTTTTTATAGCTTCTCTTTCCTGCCCCTCTGTACACACTTTTTCTTTTACTGTAGCTGAGACTAATTCTCTTTGATTCTGTGCAGATAAGCTAGGGGTGGCAGGTAGCTGAACACTTACTTTCAACCACTGAAGCTCTAAAGAAGAACAGATTACTGGTAGTGAAGGGTGTCCACATGACAATACAGTGAACGATACCAACGTTTGTTTCACTGTACAGAATGAATGGAACTGAACATCTAAATACCTGCGTGAAGTTGGCATTTAATATGACCTTACACTGAAATAGCACTCACATTTAACAGCATTTACAAAACTAGGCATTTCAAATTAATAATTTCTTGAACACATACAGTATATATTAACTTCTTATTGTTCACAGAGACATAGAAGTAAAGAAATTATCTGCATGTGGAAATGGTTAACATCTATTTTCTGGTACTAATGGAAGTTTCTTAAAATATCCTTTTAAGTCTTTCTCAACAAATATCTTTTTCTAGATAGGACATTTAACTACTATTTTTGCATGCACATTTAGATAATTGACTGTTTTTCTTCTCCTCAGGCTCACCTGCTAAGTTTCTCCCTGATTTCAGGATTCTTAATTTCATTTTTCAGATCTTCAAAAGTCTGAGCTGAAGAAAGATTACAGTAAACTCTAAAATCATGGTAGGGAGGAATTCCATGATCTCTGCCTCTCTGAATATTCATAGCTGCCAGATCTAAAGCCACAGTACGTGCCATGGAGAAGAGTCTTTCTGTTAATTCTGTATTGAGTAATTGTGACGGGACACGCATCTTACCAGCAACACCAAAAAATCCCCTTAGAAGCGGATCAATGCCTCCTTCATTTACAATCCGAAATGGAGAGAAGAATGCCTTATGAAGTGGTAGATGACCTTGTGGAATAGGTTCAAAGTTTTCATCCAGTCGATACAGAAAAGGATTAATGAGTGTGTGACCAAACCTAAAAGCGGCAGTTGCAAACTCATTAGTTATGCCAGAATTAACACTGGGATCATAACCCTTATATTCGCCAAGCATCTTCATGCCTACCTCTCCAAAGATCTTAGGGAGCCAGTGGCTAAATGTTATGTGTTGCATTTCTGCACCAACAATTTTGCGTGTTTCATGATAGATTGTGTCACCGTCCCAGTGTGGGTTGAGTTTCAGCAGCTCTGTGGCAATTCTGTTGTGTTCTCTAAACCACAATGTGTGGATGCTGGTAAGACCCAACTGTTCGTTAGAGCGCTGATCACCAGCTAAAAAGCAGGGTATTGGGCTCTCGTTTTCGTCTCTCATACACTCTGTTGGTGGGCCAGTGGCAAATGGAAGAAGGGGCTTGCCAGATCTCTGTACAATGCCCTGTCTCAGAAGACCCCTTTGACTTGCCAGGTCTCTGATTTCTAGTGCTTCGTGGTCCGAACTGCCATACACATTGGACGCATCAATGTATGAAGTCAGCTGGTTGATCTGTTCTCGTGGGTACACAGAATTCATCAGGAGAGATGTCATGCCACTTCCACAAACTGGACTGGAGCGTACAAAAAACATGCAGCGTGCACCATTTCGAACTCTGGGATCATTTGGTGGTATCATGATTGAAAAGCAAGGAGGATCATTTGTACAAACAGAACTGCAATGCTGACCATCTGAAAACCTGGCCTCACTTAGCGCAGCCACGGTGAGGTCAAGGTCATGGTCAAGAAACTGACCCCACTGCATGAGCATGTGAGTGTACTGGTCATCAGGAGTTACTGTTTCCGTTCCGATCAGAGTAGTTGAAACCAAGCGAGGCATTGGGAGTGCGTAACCATTAGAGAGTCTTCTGGGTTCAATTCCCCGAGGCAAATTAAATCCATTTTCGTAGACTGACTTCAACAGACGTTCAAAAGCTGTCAGAGAAGCACCCCACATGGGATGCTGAAGGTTGTTGCATGTTCCATCGTGCGTCCTGTACTTCTGGTGGAAGCACATATCTGAGCAGTTGTTGACTCGTCGATGGGCTGTACAGCCTGAGAGATTAGCTATCAGATTCAAGTACTGTGGGGATACAAGGTCATTATAGTGATAACCTGAAACCAGAAAAGAGAAAGAGAAAAATCAGAGACTTCACAGACTCACAGTGCCCCCAAGAACAAAAATTTATTTGAAATTTTATTTTATTACATTTCCCACCAGATTAAACATCCCTGTATTTGAAAAAGAACGGTAATAATCATATATGTATATTTGAGCATTAGGTCATTTGAGCAACCACTTGACCACTGTTAGGTCAAGAGGAAACTTTTAAAAACACCAATTCAAGTGCACCTTTTACAAAATGATCACAAAAGGAGCTCATTACTTATTTGGTCACTTATGAAAGCAGAGATATTTTCAGAAATAAAAGCCTCATATTGAGAGAAATGAAACTTTTTTCCCCACATAGTAAAAGCATTTTTTAAAATGTTAATAGCACTTACATGAACTTCAAGACTTTATCTTTTGAGACTTGCTAATTCACTGCACACTACTATCTTGTTTTGCTTTATTACAGTGAAAGTTGCAAAAATATTAAGAAAAAAATTCAATAAAAAAAGAAAATAACCACTGGCTATAGAGCCAAACATGGAGTGGCTCTAGGACAAGCGGTGTGGAGTTACTCATATTCACATTACACTGGACTAGATTCTACAGAAAAGTGGTGTTTGTGTAGCATTTGGCACAGGTTTCCTCTGCAATCCACACCATTCACCTCTGTGACTAAAACGTATTTATCATTTTCCTGTATTTTTTCTCAGTTCATAGAAAAAGAATATATACAAAATATATACTGCAATTCATTAGAATTATGTTTTCAGAACCTCAAACTGAGGTTATGATCTCTGCTGTGGTATGATGGCATGTGGAAGGATGGAAGACCATAAGGCCTATTGGTATAGTGCTGGGTGACTGCAAATAGCAGGAGAGTCAGGCTGTGCCTTGTCCTTGCTGCCAGTTAGGAATTATTCTGAAAGAGATTTTTCCACAGTAACATTTGGATTTAATTTCAGGGGAAAAAAAGTCATTAATTATAAGAACATCTATATTATCAACTTGTGTAGAGCAAGATAAATAAGTCTGTAAAGTGAAATTTTTGCTGCTGAGAAAGACATGCCTCCTGTATTCATTGTGGAACAGGAGCAGGTTCCTTCAGAAAATCTTTTCTCTGTACTCCTGGACTGAATGTGGATCTGGACCTGACTTTTCATTTAAGTTGGAAAGAATTCACACTGTTCAAGACCGTATCACAAATCACAGCAAAGCACAGTAAGTGGGGACAACTGGGAGATTCACTTCAAATGGGAGCTGCTGATCCAAAGCAAAAGGCACACTGAGTGACTAATGGACATACAGTGTAGATGAACAAGGTTCCAAGATCCAGGAGACAGTCCAGGAGGTGAAGTATTTGGCAGTGTAGGTCTATGTTTAGCTAACTAGAAACCATCATACACCACCATGGATCTTGATCTGGAAAGCTTGCAGTCAGGAATAAAACCAAACAAGCAATATAAAGGCAAAAGGAAAAAAAGGAAATGAGTGAGTGTACAGTGGTACTGTGTTCCCACAGGCTCAAGGGGTTCCCAGCATGATGGCAAACACTCAAGAAGATTAACTGAACGCAGTTTTGCAGGAGCTCAGTGCCATTTAATTGCACACAGTCAGGAAATGTTATTTTTAGTCCTGAGCTCAGTCCCAGTGTGCCTGCAAAGACACTGGTCTTCATCTAAATTCAACACATAAACGTGTGCTAAGCACAACTGGCTCTCTGCCAGCTTCCACAATGCAGGGCAACTGCAAACAACCACCTAAAGCCCTGCTTTGTCTTTGCCTTGAAAGGGGCTGGGTTGCTCACAGTTGCCCAGCTGGGACCTGGGACGAGAACAGTACTCAGCCAAGGGAGCTGTTTTCTCAGCCTCAGGCTACGAGTACTCCACATGGTTTACAAGCCAAAGCAAAGATATCAGAGACTTAGTGCTTGCATTAGGCAAAGCTAACATGCTCATGTAGACGTACAGAAACTTTTCTAAGGAATATTCCATACTAGGAAAAAGAAAAACAAACCACAGAGCAAAACAGTAAGTGCCACTGGGTAATGCAACAAAATACACTCTTTGAGTGTATTATTGATAGCATATTGAAATATGCTGGTTACCAGGGCAGTTTAATTCCAAAACTATGCCCAGAGAACTTATCTTCCTTATAATAACACTCCTGTTTAAATGACCTTCATTCATTACAGAGCTCATTCCTTATGATCATTATTCATTTAAATAAACATTTGTGGTTATCCTGGATTGCCACTCCCATCTCTGAAATCAAATTGTGAGCAAAACTCAACTGTGAATCTTATGGGAGGAATGATCTTCAGTACTAATTTAAAATAAAAGGCTCAGCTTCTCTACTTAGAAGTTCAAGTGGGATGTAATGTCTCATTATGGATTAGATTTTGGCTTTTTGACACCAGCCTCTAATCCTTAATTACCCCTCACATTGTAGCACTGACTTTGGCTCTGCTTTCTAAAAGGCTGTGTGCTGAGCATTTCCTTAGCAGCTGGCTAGCTCAACTCACATAGTATTACCTATATTTTTTCAAACTGCAAGGAAGATGTTTCATGGAGTCATAGAAATATTGATTAGAAGGGTCCTCTTATCCAGACAGAGCTCCTGCTTAAAGTAAGGCTGTTTCCAGATCAACTCAGCTGTATACCTGTCTAGTGGGCTTGAGAACCTTCGAAATCTGAGACTCCTCCACCTTTCTGAATTAGTTGTTCCAGTGCTGCACTGGCCTCTCGTGAGAAACTGTTTCCTAATATGCAATGAAACCTCCAAAGCAGCAATTTGTGGCCATTCCCCTTGTTATACAGTCTGGCACTGCAGAAGAGAACTTGGCTCCACAGTCTTTCCTTGGGATATTCCAAGATTTTACATTTAGAAAAAAAGTCTCTGACTGGGAACTTGTCTAGTTTCTCAACTGTTCCCAATGCAAAAGTCCTGAATAACACCTTTCATTTGGCTCTGCATTTTAAAATAAAATGAAATAAGGACAAAAATTACTATTAAAAATCTGAGTATCAGGCTATTTAAATGAAAACAGATTTATTTAACTACTGAAGTTTCCCTAAAAGCTAGGTTTCTTTGAATTCCTTAGGTCTGAAAAGCAAGCTCTGGTTGCAAACAGAATTTCCAGTATCACAGAAAGTTGCCTGATTTTGTGTTCATTAACTTGTATTCATGGTTTTAATGACAATTTTTGGTAAACTTTACTATTATGAACCCTAGTGAAAAGTAGTCAGCCAGTTCTCACACATTTCATATATTGCTAGTATTATATTCAATATGTTTGCATATGCATCTAATCAGAAAACCAAACCAAACTGGGTTTCTTTTACAAAACATCAGCCTCCAAAGAACTTTGAGTAAGTTTTTGTGGTAAACTATTCATCACAAATTATCTACTCAGCTCTAACAAAGAGTAACAAGCTTCTTTGACTAGCAAATGTCACCGTACTCCACAAAGCTTAAAGTCTTTGGTCTTAAAAATACTTGATAGTTCATGGTCAGAGTTAAAATTTTCGGAAGTTACAACAAATACTCAATTATAAACATCAAAAAGAATATAGTAAGTAAAAGTATTTCCTCTAGAATGTCAATGTAGTTTTTGGCTATGTCTCAAGTCTCAAAAGCTCTCCTAAAACTATCATTATTTCCAAATGCTTCAAGTCTATCCACACACATATCTACACACATTAGCTGTATGTGCTCCAGCTGGACTTCATAAGTTTGAACTTGCAATCCTATACCTAACAGGCAGAAATTAAACCTCACATTTTTTTGCTATTATAAAAAGCAACAAGAACTGTATTTCTTATTACATCTGGTCAGTGTTAAACAAAGCAATTAGCTTAGTTTGACAGGCATTTATGGAGTAAGTAGCAAATAATTCTTTGAGTACTATTGTGGTACATGCAGAAACCTTGGTTTTTAAGGTACACAAATTCTTGTTATGTCATCTTTTCTTCTTACCAAGTCATGCTGATACTAAATGTTTTCTTAAAGAAACAGGAACAAAATACTGCTTATTTTTAACACACAACAGAAAAGTCTGTTCTGCTGTGAGAAATGGTCCTAATAAATTAACACACACGGAGAATTAACAAACAGGACGCTTTATGCACTTCCATTATACTAATTTTGACCAGCAGAAGAATCTGAATCTTACCTTTTTCCTAATATATCGATGTGAGAAAAAGTAAAAACACTCTACTTAGAGAGCTCAGAGTTATACCATAATGAACAAAGGACAGGACTGAATTTGGTAAAGATTTGCAATGTCAAATACTTCACAGATTTCAACATAATGGCTCTGCAAATTGGGACCAAATCTCAGAAAATAAATGTGTCCTGAAGTATAATGACTTAAGAAGGCAAATACATGTCAAAACAGAAAAATAAGGAAAGAGTACTGACTTGTTCCATTCAGGTCAACCATTAGACCATCTTGTACATGATCTTGAATAAGCTGTAATGTCCTTTCAAATATTTCCCCAGCTCTTGCTTGCTCAACAGTGTATGGATCCCTTGGGTATCGAAATAAGGCTAGCAAATCATTTGGAGAACGAGGACGACTGATAGATAATTTGGAAAAAAATAGTAAGTGTACACAGAGGAGTTACAAAACAAGAATACTACATAAATCATGTAAATGTTCAGCAACATGATTAATACGTACCTTGGTTACTCATCTCAAAATGGAAGGCAAACCAAAAAGAAAAAAATTCAATAAAATAATAAAAAATTAAATATTTAGTAGCAGTTAAATATTCAGTAGCATTTCAGTACACATTATGTCAGAAGAAAAACTGCTGCACTGGATACAGATCTCAGCAGGAGTGTATAAATAATAGAAATCCTTATATGTTAAACTGTTAGTATTCTCAAAACCAAACAGAACTAACAATGTCTTTTAAACAATAAAATGGTTTCTTGTTTAATAAATCTCCCATCTCCCATCTCCATCTAGTATATACAAAATTAATTCTGAATTCTCAATATAAAAAAAAGGTAGATACCTGTCAAACAGGTGTGTACGCGTTGAATTTATTGCTCTGTCAACTGTTGCAATTGCTTCCACAATTGATGTTTGTACAAAAGGATCTCCATTTCGGCTGACATTAGGAACTAGAGAAAGAGGAATTCACATGCTATTGCAAAAATGGCCACACGCAAAAAGATACTTCTATAGAACAGAGTCCAGACACGACATCATTTCAGTTGTACAATGTAAACCCTTGTTCTTCAAATGTTAGTTCATCCAAATATAAAATTCTTAACCATTTTGGAGTTCTATCTAGGCATATTACAGTTGAACAAAATTCATTTAAAACAGAAGCTAAAATAAGTTTAAAAGTTATCCAGCTTATAACTCTAAATCAAAACAAAGTTAAGATAAATGCATACAGTGTTTAACCAGCCATTAATTAGACCTACAATTTCAGGTACAAATAGTCAAAAGAAAAAATGTATTATTATTTAGGGGTTTTTTTTGGTGTGGTGTGTTATCAGGTTTCAGGTGTTGGTATCAAGAGCCTAACTGATATCTGCTGAAATCAATGCACATTTCCCCCTTGATTTCAACTAGTAGTGAATTAATATTGAATTCCATGCAAGAATTTAAAGGGCTTACAAGAATGTGCTACAAGTGGTACATAATGAACATAATTTACTGCACCTGTTTGGTATAGTAAATTAATGTTGCTCTTCTCCTGAGGTTAGTATAATAAGCAACACTGATTAATTTTAAAGGGCAGTAAAATTTTTTTTTATTTTGATAACTAATAAGTTTTCTACTTCAAAGTTATCTTTTTAATACTACATTAAAAATCACATGTTTGAAAGTTATTTAACAACGGTACATAATACTAGAAACTCATTAATCCATAGGCATCAGCCTTTTTATGAAGTGCTCAGTTGCAGCTGGATCTTTGTACAATCCATCTAGGGCTAATAACCTTCCTTTCAGTCTAAACTAAGAACTACCACGTCCAGGGGCAACAGCTAACAATTTCCAGAGTGTGTTTAGATCGGAAAAGTCACACAGGAAGAAGGGTAAAGTAGGGAAAAAGTCCAAAACAAATATACTAGAATAAAATTAGCAGATGTACAAAACAGCAGACATAAAAACTGTTGTTTGCAAGCTTTTAAAGACTTTTTTTTTCTTTTCTAGGCAATTTTTCATTATTCCTTCTTAAGACGCAGCTTAAATTTTGTCTATATGAGTTTCATAGTCTAGATGCAGTTATTCAAACTTAACCATCTATACCATCAAATAAAACAGTCCCTGGAGCTCTACAGCTGTAGAAGAAGCCCTTTTCTGTGCGCTGAGGCCAGTCTCAGGTTGCTGAGAATGTACTCCCAGCATCCAAAATGAGCTGACCCTTTCCACAGTGCCTGAGGGCAAGAGTCCCTGATCTGTCCAGTTACCAACTGTCCTCCTTGCTTTACAGCTTCATTTTCATAGCAACCATACAGAAATACTATCAGATAAGCTACTTATTTTAGGAAGAAATATAATTTACAGGTTTAAATTTCACATTTCGGTTGTTTCAGAGAATGTTTGTGAGCTCACATTGGTCTGTAAATATCCAGTGGCTGGTTACCTCCCCTAGGGCTGTCTACCTTACATGTAAGCTTAGTATTTACTTGCAGGGTTATTTTTCTGATTAATGGTATACGTGGGCTGAATTATAAACCTTGTTCAGATGTTAACTATAGCATACTTGATTTTTGTTTAGACTACTTACTGCTGGCAGTTCTTTTTTTAGACTGATAAATATTAGAAGTTAAAGCTCCTTGCAAGACTTTCACACGATATTTTTTTTTTCTTTAATTTGGAGCAGGGAGGGGGAATGACTTTTACAAAACAATGAAAATAGACAGAAGGAAGTGGCAAAAGAAAAACATCTTTAAAATATTATTCAACATGGCCAGCAAAACCTGTCCCCACCTGCTATCCACTTGCCTTTAGTCTGTCTCAATGTTAAGGAAACATTTCATGGTTTAGGAACATTCATAAAACATTGTCCTGTTTAAAAGAAATGTTGACATGCAAGTATTTAGGCATTTCTGGCGATGCCATTATTAATACTATCCATGTGGCAATTATCCAATACTTATAATCTGTCCACTTCTCCTCCTTGCTCCTCTGATAGCTTCCTTTTTTAAAGCAACCACAGAGAAACAGCATCTGATATTCCACTGCTTATAAGGAGAAGCATTATTGCAGTTTCAGATGGAACTCAGATTAATCAAGGGTACTTTCACTAATTTTAGTGTTATTTATGCTACAGTTTAGAAGAAACTAACCATATTACAATTAATTACTGCAAATCAGCAGCAACAGATTTTGTAGTTCGCTGATTTCAGCAGATGAGAATGTTCAGTTGACTCCTAAGTGAATGAAACTCATTTCCATAGGGGTTTTATTTCAATTCATGGTTTCATTTTTCAAAGCTCTTAGTGATTTGAGAACTGGCTAATATTTCCTAAACAAACATTTGTTTGATATGCATCTCCAGAGTAACTAGATTAAATAACATTCATGGACTTCCTTTCCTTTGCAGACTTCATATATGTGGATGGAAACTTACTATGGAATGATTCCTAGCCCTACAATTTTTCTCTTCTGAATCATTTTTACAGATTAAAAAAATATTTTTAATAGAAGAAAGTATAGATTAATAGTCTACTAAAAGCAACTTAAGCCAGGGAACATCATCATTTTATAGATACCATGTGACTGATATCATGGCAAATATTTTAGAAACATCACCGATACATCTTTACTTAGTTAACAAAATATAGAACATCACAAATACCAGTGGGGAACAATATCCAATATATTGCAAAAATCTTCAAACCAATCTTTGATATATTGAAAAAGTAACTGCTCTGTATTAATTTTTAAAGGATACAAAACTATTGTCTTATGTTCTCTACTTAGAGACAGAAGTCACACAGTTCTTTTATTTTCAATCAAAGTTAATCTGAAAAATCATCAGGTTTAGTCAGTAAGTCAGAAAAGCAGTACAGTCAGTCTTTGTAAAACAGTTATTTCCTTAGCTTCTTTGGCTGCTTTATTACGAATTATTACATAGCAATAATTGATAACTATTATTTGCCATTATTATTTCCAAATAATCAGAATAAGATCAAAGATTCTTTTCTTTCTGTTTTATCTTCTTAAGGTCTGTATGACTTCCCTCAATTCTATCACAATGGTTGGAGCCTAACTTTCAACAAAGTAGCATTGGTGTTCCTTTGAAGATGTCACAAGACTTTTTGTCAAGTTACCCCTAAAAATTAGACTGTGTATTTGACAAGCAAATTCTAATAGGTACAAATAACATCTCAAAAAGAAAGTTGAAAGACTAACTCAAGTCCAAAGCATAGTTTGTTTTGAAGCTTAACTCCTGGAGACATTCCTATTATGACATATTCCCATCTTACTCATATCTGTAAGATTAATGATGGGGGGAAAAAAAGAATTATGGAAGAAAAAAGAAGTATGAATAAAAGAGCCAATTTAGTTATTTTGGCAACTTCTTTTTCATCTTACATATTAGGCAATTACAACAAGACTAATAATCTAACTCATACCTCTCAATGATGTACCTTACCATTTACACTAAGCACCATACTAACAGAGGAGTACCCTATGGTATTCCGGGCCACACATTCATAGCGACCTTCATCGGCTGTTCCAACATCGCGAATGGTAAGAAATCCCTCTGGACTAACATGAAATTTTCCACTCTCAGTTACCTGTACTCCATCCTGCAGGAAAATACAAAGTTTAGTTCTTCCAAACATACTTCTTTTAATACAGGAATTTTTGTCATCTTTTTCTCTTCTATTTTTATTTTTCATTTTCTAATTCTATTTTGTATGCCAAGATCACAGTCAGACAGATTTAGGTAAGTTTATACAGAAAAATCACAAGTACTTCTAAATTGTACAGTATTTCTTTACATTTAAAAGTACTCATTATTATAAAGCAAACTATTTTAATAATTATAGGCTCTCATCACATAAAATCTACGACCCAAAAAAAAGACAGCACCTCTTGAGAACAAGTATTTTTTATTATTCTCAAAATTAACCAACTAAAAGAGATCTCAAGAGCTTTATGTGTATCAGCTTTCCACGTGCTATGCATTTAGGAGTTATTTAATGTTCATTAAAGTACATTTTCTAATACTCACTAATCAAAGAGAAGAAGATAATGAGAAAAACTGAAGATCAATATCAGCAACTCATCAATTCACTCTGCTAATAACTCTATATAGCAATTGATATAGCAATTTGAGATAGCAATTATTACACCAATGAAAATCAAAGTCATAGAAAGGTTACCAAAGCCTGTCCTGGCTGTTGACAATCTACAGTGTCAAAGGGCTCAGCAATACAATATTTTTTATTGTTTTGTATCTATAAGATCATTGAAAGTGTGAACATTAATAGGATATTTGCACAGAACTGTCACTAAATGGCATTTTAAGGCATATGAGTTTTAGCTGGTCTGTATAATAATTTACATAACTATATACATATATTTATCTCTATAAAATTCAGGTTTAGTATCTATCTATATATGCTCCATATTAAATATTTACTGATTGAACTTCAGGTAATGCTTGCAGACACCAGAGCAAGCAATAATTTGACATTGTGCACTTAAAATAGCTAATTATGAAGTGATGGAGAGGCCACTGCCTTTCTGTAATAACTGAATGTGTAGTACCTTATTCCATGTAATTACTGGCTCTGGCTCTCCTTGAGCACTGCATGGGATCTGCACATTTGTGCCAACCTCCACTGTCATGTCACTGGGAACACTGGCAAATACAGGAGTCACTAAAAAAAACAAATTATGCACTGATAAAGTATGAAATACAACTTGTGCAAAAGACAGTCAAAAAAGAGGTTAGCACTCTGTCAGTTACTGAACATTTTTTAATCTCTTACATGGTTCTATCTGCAAGATTTTAGTTGCTTATAACTTCTAGAGATTAAATTCCTTTCTCCTGGAGAAACTAGCTTCCCATGGTGTGGATGGGTATATTCTTTGCTGGGTAAAAAACTGGATAGATGGCCAGGCCCAGAAGTGGTGGTGAATGGTGTTACATCCAGTTGGTGGCTGGCCACTAGTGGGTTCCCCAGGGCTCAGTATTGGGACCAGTTCTGTTTAACATTTTCATTGATAATCTGGATGAGCAGGAGTGCACCCTAAGGAAGTTTGCAGACAATACTGAGTTGGGCAGGAGTATTGATCTGCTGAAGGGTAGGAAGGCTCTGCAGAGGGATCTGGACAGGCTGGATCGATGGGCTGAGGCCAGTTGTATGAGATTCAACAAGACCGAGTACTGGGTCCCGTCCTTGAGTCACAACAACCCCTGCAGCAGTGCAGGTTGGGGGCAGAGTGGCTGGAAAGCTGCATGGCAGGAAAATACCTGGGAGTGTTGGTCGACAGCCAGCTGAACAAATGCCAGTGTGTGCCCAGGTGGCCAAGAAGGCTACTGGCATCCTGGCCTGTATCAGCAATAGTGTGGCCAGCAGGACCAGGGCAGTGATTGTCCCCCTGTACTCGGCACTGCTGAGGCCACACCTCGAGCCCTGTGTCCAGTGCTGGGCTCCTCACTACAAGAAAGACATGGAAAGGCTGGAGCATGTCTAGAGAAGGGCTGGTAATGAGTGACAAGGCAAGAGGAAATGCCCACAAATTGGGCCAGGGGGAGTTTAGATTACATTTGAGGAAAAAGAGTTGCATGGTAAGGGTTGTCAAGCACTGGAAAAGACTGCCCAAGGAAGTGGTAGAATCACCATCCCTGGAAGTGGTCAAAAAATGTGTGGATCTGGCACTTAAGGACATGGTTTAATGGTGAACATGGTGGTAGTGCTACGTTGATGGTTGGACTGAATGATCTTAAAGGTCTTTTGCAAACCTAATGTCTCTATGACCCTATTCCTGATGTCTGCTTCAGGGTGATTTTAAAGGACTCTTAACTTCTAACGTAACAAGCTAGGAGTTGGCAAAACCACTTGAGTTCCATAAATTTAGAGCTCTGAAAAAAAATTTCTGTTAATAGCTAAATCTGTTAAAAGTCAGAAAGAATATCCTATTAACTTATGTCATCTTTTTTCTAAAGTTATAATTTTTTAAGTAGCAAAACCAGCAATTCTTAGACGATAAAAGCAAAACCTTCCACAACTCATTCAGCTGAGTCAGCCTGACTTGCTGAGGTGCTGAGTCTTGAAGGAGCTCCTATCTCCATGACACCTGTAAGCCTTAGGCCTTAAAACATCAAAAAATCACCTTTAATTCTAAGGACAGAGCACACTGTTGCCTAAATCCAATGTGAATAAAATTAATGTATTTTTTAACTCTAATTTCCTTCAAATCCAGAGTGATGCCTGGCACTCAGATATCATCATGAGAAGCACACAGGAGACTATGGAGACACTAAGAATTCTATTTCTGCTGCAATATACCATTATTGTGGGGGGAGAGGGCAGACAGCTGTGCTTCCACAGAGAAGTATTTGACTGCCCTGCAGACATTTACACTACCAAACAAATCTGGCCCTGCTGTAAAACTGTTTATACACAAATGGCTGTCAAGGAGCAGAAACCATTTCAAATAAGGCATCCAAAGGCAGGTGTCCAGCATGGAGAGGTAAGAGAGTCTGACTCTGTGAATGTGAGTTGCATCATGCCAGCAAACAGACCTGGACCATTAATCTGTCTGTATTCATTAACACAGATTTAGCCACAGTGACCACTGACTAGGCGTTCCTCAGATGAACAGATCTTTTATTAGAAGGCCAGAAGGAAAAGACTTCTCTTCTTGTACAATTGAAAACAGCATTGTAATTAATCCGTGGAGAGCTCCAATTTCAGGCCATTTATTCAGCCTTTGAACTTGTATTTACCATCTTTTAGTGACTGGATTTTGCAGCCCGAGTTCCACAAAAATCATTTTATTAAACTTCACTGAAGTTCAGTGAAGTTTAACACAGCTAGAAAGCTATAAAGCTTTTTAAAACTCGTATTTGCTTTATTTAATTTGAATCAACAATTTCATGTAGGTAAAAAAATTAATCTCAATTTTGACAAACCCATCTACTAGTACTACTCTTAACTAAGAAAAATCAATGGAATTTTTTTTTACAAACTTCAAAGTTTATTTGAGCTCCTTTCACTAAAATACACTTTAAAATTAGGTCACCAAAAAGAAATGCTTTGAATTAAACATTTCCTGTCCTTGAATTAAACAAAGTCCTTAAAAAATTATGAATGTTAATATGATTATAATTTATCCTAGAAATAGATTACTTAGAATTTACTTGAAGAAAAGCATTAAAAATTGGAGTTTGGGGTTGTTTTTTAGTGGGAATTTTGTGTCAGATTATTTTCAGTATAAGGAATGACTTTCTTTGTGAAATTCTTCCTGCTTCTGTAAAATAAAGTGTTCTGATTCTGGATACAAAACATTATGTTAATAACACTTTAATTAACAGAATAGAGCCTTATCAGAAACTAGACTTTTCACAAAATGAAGTATTTTCCCAAGCATAGGAATTCTACCATCCTCAAAGCAAACCTCTACTCATTATGAAAAAAAAAAGTAAATCAGGTAAGATTCTTTACCAGAAGACAAAGTGTTCTAAAGAAATGATATCTTGTACAAATACTGGTAAGTATCCATACATGCTATTTATTGAAAACCACCTGGGATGCAAAAATAGATATACTCAGAAACAATCACACATGGTACTGTGTATTTTAGTGTAAGTTTACATTTTTTATTTCCCCCCCCTCACCAGCAGCTGTACAAGGAGAACATACCTCTAGGCTGTACAGTCAGGTGCACAACAATTCGTTGAGATCCAATAATGTTGACAGCTTGGCATTCATACTGTCCCTGGTCATGCAGAGCAACCCTGGAAATCCTTAGGGTTCCGGAGGATAGAACCAAGTGTCTTCTGTCAACAGACAACTGGCCTCCTGAAACACACAACAACGTCATTTGCTGTTTTTAGCAACACAGTCCCTTTGTGTCAGAAAAATGGAAAAAAAGAAGATTTTAAATTTGATAAAACACTGAAAAAAATTAAAGTTTCTTAAAAAAAAAAAACCAACAAAAAACCTTTGAAACCTTTACTTCTCAGAAGATAAACATGAAAAGCAAACAAATAATACATACACATACAATCATAATCCTGATCTCTTCTCTGTTTGTGGTAGAAATAAATATTTTCATTTAAGGAGCATGATAAAGCATCTGAATCAAAAGGCATAGAAACACCAACACACGTTACTGTTAATTTCATATTATTGTCTTGTGTGTAAGATACAATTCATCTCATGTGCCTAGGCCTTGAGAATCCACGGAAAAATACACATGGCCTTGAAAAAATGGAATATAAGAAAAATGAATGCACATCAGTGTCTGTACCCTATTCTCCCTTTCTGGATATTTCATTTGATTGGAACAGTCTAAGTAAAGGGAGAAACAGGGACATTATCAGCATAAAAGTCATCAACAGTTTGTTAACAATCTGCTTAATCTACCATAATTTAGAATTTCCTAGGATTTTTTTTGCCCACTAGAGCTCTTTCATTTGAATCCACTGGAATTTTCGCTTACTGATAAAACCTCCACTACAATATTTCTTCCTGATGGTTTTGGCTTAATGCCTTCAGAGCCGTAACCTGATAAGACAGTCAGCAGAGTGCACCCCATGTTCCTATCAATGTACATTAAGGGACAGAGATGCTGGTATACTGATGCCCGTTACAGGCTGGACTGTTGTGGCTTCTGAAGAGAGCACATCTCACCTAATTTCAGATCTCCAGTTAATGACAACCATCTATCTCCATTTCTTCTGCAGTACAACAGCAGTGATGGGTATTGCCACATGTAATTTGTCTCATATTTCTTAAACATTTATTAGTAGTAATCTATTATGGATACATATATTTTAGTGACGTTCTGAATAATGAAAAATGCTTGGGCATCCAGTTTCTGTGGACACCTTGCCTTTCCCAGCTAAAGGAAAAAGAGATGAGCTTCATTTCCTTAAGAGACTGAAGTATCTAAACAACTACTTGCAGTTCCTTTCAATACATGAGTGATTCCAATATGGCAGCTAAATTATTCTAGTAGTTTAAAAGTAAGAACAGAACACACTTACCTCCTTTAGTCCAGGCAATAACAGGCTGGGGATAACCTTGTGCTTCACAAGGGAAGTCAACAGTTTGTCCCTCAATCACTGTTTTGTCTTGAGGAGTGACAGTAAACTGAGGTAGAGCTACAGAACAGAAAACAAAGCCAGTTAAAAAAAAAAAAACCGAACTGAAAAATGAATGACTAAATTATGTACTCCTTCCTGTGTTAGTTCAATAGCTCATATTAGTGCAAAGAGAGATACTAATGACACTTTTTTATATTGTGACCACTACAGAGAAGAGAGTTTGGGCAGCCACTTGTGCAAAAGGAACATCTGCCTCACAACCTGGCCCTGGTATCAGCAAAGGTGTGTGGGATCTCCTGTCACAGAACCAAGAGAGGTACAGTAAGACTTGCAGAATCAAACACAGAGTGTTTAAAATTATAAAAGTATTAAAAATATCTTCTTTTTATCTCAAAACTTGTCAGTTAAATTGTGAAGAAAATACAATGTAATAAAAACTATCCCAGGTTGCTTGTTTTCTTCTATATATTGAAAACAAGCAGTGAGTGGAGTGTGGGCCACTTTCTGCAGTAACACTGTGCACTATCAAAGTGAAAAGTGATTTGTTCAGCTCTCAAAACACAATCATCCATTGATGAATAATAAATGAACAAACCACACAGACAAGTTGCTTTATATAGCTTTTGAACTCACTAACAAGGCATTTGCACTCTAAATTGCTTGCCAACTAAAGATTGTAACATGAGAATAGAAGCAAACTTAAATTTAAAGGTTACTCAAAGTGTTTTGCAAATAAAAGTTCCAGTATGAAAGTGTTTGCAAAAAATATTATCTATATATATTCAGGAGACTTTAGGTAGATTGCTCTCAAATACTTTATAATCACACTATTGGTATACAATACCAAAATAATTGCAATCACAAGGTAAAATACTTTGACTTTTGCTTTGCAGAAAAGCTGTGTTAATGTCTCAGAGCTGGCAGAATGATAGTTTCTATCAAACTCAGCAGAAAATGTTCCCACATTCATTGAAGTGTCTACAAAAGAAAAGCAGCACAGATCTGTATTCGAAACTCCATTTCTAGTACTCCAGCCACAGATTCTAATCTCTAGGATTGGTGCCCATTACAGAAAAAAATCTAATCCTCCAATAATTTCATACTGCTTGTTTGTTCCTTCATGCAAACAAAATATAATAAGAAATTAATGTTTGAAAACATCAAACTTCTGATAATAATCAATGAAACAACTTTCAGGGAAAAAGAATAAAAAATCTTACTCTGTGTGAAATGTATAGCAACTTCCCTATGGACTACAATAGTGCAATTAAAAGTAAAAACTCTTATGTTTTTCATTTGGCTCTGTCAACTCAGAAAAAAGGACACACCCACACGATTTCAAGCACTACGTCACTCCTAGTTTAACATTACTTACCTTGGACTATGATGTAGGCAGTTGCATGGATATTGTCTATGCTGTTAGTTGCAAAACAGGTGTACTCGCCACTGTCCTCCTGCTTTACGTTTTGTATATAAAGTCCTCCTGACAGAGTTATTGTGATGCGAGGGTCATTTGGCAAAGGGGTTCTGTCGCCTTTGGTCCAGGTGATTCGTGGCTGAGGGTGCCCGGTGGCACTGCACTCCAAGGTAACACTCTCTCCCACCAGCACTTCAGTATTTTGTGGGTGAATCACAAAACTTGGCCGGGCTGTGGGAAAACAGCAATGCCTAAATACAATTTTTAGCTTGCACAGATGTAATTTAGACATATACAGTCTATAGTTTGGAACATCTGAGGGGGGGTGGTTAATAGCTCTGTTGCAACACAGTTTTAATCTTGGTGCAAACTCTGCCTTGCTTAAAGTCTAATCTAACTGCAGACAACAATAGATAAAAACAAAAGCTCACAACTGGACTTATGTTTTTTCTGAACTTCCATTAAAACAGTTTTCAAACATTTTGCTCTCCTATGCTGATCTTTATAAAGGTCTCTTCAGAGGCATAGACACTGAGAAAAACAAACTAGCTAAAAGTTGCCATAAGTGCACAAAAAGACAAAACTGACTAAGCTACATTTTAAGTAACATCTCCCAAGTACATGAGTACTTTGCAGTGGCATTTTAGGTTTACCTGATGCTGTGTGTTGAAACAAAATGTTCTTGCAGTAAAGTTTGTGTTTTAAAAACATTACAGTCCTGGACAGGAATTCACTCCTTGCAAACATGAGGCCTTGGCGAGACAGAGCTAAAAAGCTCTTGAGCAAGGATGGCTGCACAGGGTGTGTCGAAGCTCCCATGAGTGGCCTGTTCAGAAGCTTGTGGTTTTCAGGTATCCAGAAAGAACATTATTGCATTGAGCAATGATGCAATGTAACAACCTCTTTTCCTAACCCTTCTACAGCCTACAAGCCTATTATCAAAATTAGATACTACAACAAATATATTAATTAATCAGCTGATTTGCAATTTTGTTCTAGGGATATTACAGCTTCACTATAGTTCTTAAGATGCCCAAGCACAACAAATTGACATGTCAAGAACATGTAAGACCCAAAGCATTTTTTAACAACCTTATTATCAAAACAATGCTTTATCTGAATGCAAAATTCAGACTTAATGTTATTTACCTGGTGACTCAAAGTACCTAAGAGTAACTTCCTGAGTTTTTACTTCTCCAGCCACGTTTTTTGCCATGCACTGGTAAATGCCTTGGTCTGTTTCTTTAGTATTCTGAATCATCAAGGTGCCATCATCTAGCAAGTTTAGACGGGAATCTTCTTTCATACTGAGTTCATTACTGTGAAGAAAAGGATCTGCTGAAGTTAAACCTTTAAATCACGAGTGCAGAAAACTGCCAAATGATAAAACCCAACAGATAAATGACCCAAAATCACTTGGTGGAAAAAAGTTTTGCTTTGTTATAAAATAACAGAACTTTAAATTTTCTCCTAAAGAGAAGTAGAGGAAAAGCAAAAAATGAAACCATTTTGCTTATGCGAATATAACATCTTAAAAATGAAAAGCCAAAATACATTTATGAGTAAAAGCTTACAGGTCAAAAAGTGAACAAAATACACATACCTGGTCTTTAAAAGGCTATTCTAGCTAGCAAAACAATTTAGATTGTTTCCACTGGAAGTGTATCATGTAAGTTCAGTACTCAATATAGTTTCTACTAGGGGAGAGATCAGTTCCTTTAAAACTATCTCTGTGCCAACCTCTGCCTGGATTGTTCAAGAAGCACGAATGATATTATAGTGATATAATCTGTACTGGTTTAAAATATAAGTTAAGATCAGGTCTTCAGGTTAGGTCATGAACGAGTTTCTGTGACATTAACTTAGAAATCTCAGGGGGGTTTATTAAAGGAACTGTTCCTCAGTCCACCCCTCACTATCTGACGAAGAAAGCATAGAGTGGGGATGAGATCATACCTCCTATGTACAGAACCCAGCCTACTGATCTATTCAACACACTGCTCAACAGGTTGATGGCTTTTGACCAAAATATTACCATTTTCACCCACCTTGCAAAGAGCTTTGCTCTCACTCATGCAGCCAGGAAACAAGCCAGAGTCAATAATCCCACACCCCAAGTTCAAATTTGTTCTTAAAACTCATATATGTATTCTGAATATGTTTTCTTTGTTTATTATAAAAAGTACAAGAGCCAAAGAAAATTTTAACAAAATAATTATACCATCCAAGTTCAAGGCTCTGTTCCTGACATACTCCATAAATGCTGGGCTTTTGCTGCACAAGGGGTTCTCACTGATGTCAGCAGACAGCTACAGAATCAGGACTCAACACCATTATATGTTATCAGCAACTAACAAACTAAAAGGCTTTATATAAAATGTGAGGGAATTTATATTCCAGATCAGGTTCTCCATTTGTATAAGAGTATTACTAAGCCAAAGTCTGATTCACTGGTGGTAAACTGACAATTCACGTGTCCATTGCAAGTTCACACCAGTTTAAGGGGGTGATGTGCTGCCACAAGGCCAGTTCAGCTGTGCTGTGCCCAGCTCTGCTGGAGGGAGCTAGGCTCTGGGCACAGCCTGAACAGCCACTCTGCAGCAGGCTGGCCCTTGGCTGTTGAAAGACAGTCAACCTTCAGAGAACCTTGCCCCCATCCCCTAAGGAGTGAGAAGATACAGTGCAGGTTGTCCAGATAACTTGGGCTACCTCCTTCCTTAGAGGCTTTTAAGATCCATCCAGATAAAGCACCCTGATATAATCCTACTTTCAGCACTGCACTGGAGACCTCCTCCTACCTGAATTACCCTACAATCCTATGATATAAGTACTTGCCTGCCCTCCATGCACAAGTTTGAGGAGTGTGGAAACTAAAGTATCTCTCCTCTCCTAGAACAGAGCTACACCGTGGAGGAAAGCTACCTCCAAGGAGCTAAGGCTTCAGGAAGATCTTCTCTGAAACCTAAGTAGTATCCAGCTGGAGTCCTTGAAAAAATGTAGCTTTTGATCTGCCTTAAAATGTATGCAAATGCCAAGTAATCCACAGATCGTACATGCAACATGTCCACAGTGGATTGCCTGGTAAATGCATATAAATGCTTTAGTAAGTATTACAGGTGTGAGCAGCTTTTCAGGTATACTACATCTTCCAGATAGTATTAGAGTAGTAAAACAGCATTTTCTTAAGTTATCAGCTCTTAAGTGTTTAGAATTACTAATAAAAAATATATGGACCATTATAACTTCACATGTTTATTTTAATTATAGTTTGTTTCTGCTGTAACTATTTTATATATTAGCTTATACAGCCTGTGGACATGCACCCAGAAATGTACACATAGGCAAATGTACTTACACCAAGTTTCTCTCTTCCTCTTTTAAACTTACTTGTTTCGAAGCCAGATAATTTCTGGTTTAGGATTGCCTTCAGCCCTGCAAGTGAAGTACACTGTATTCCCTGAGGTAACGTCCACATCCTGAGGCTCTGATGTAATTCTTGGCCTCTCTGTATCAACAATAAAACATACAAAGAACTCTTACTTATTTTAAAACTACTAAAAAGTGGTAAATAAAAAGATTTCCACACACCTTGTAAAAAAATACTTTTCACAAATGTTTTCACTTAAAATATGTATATGCTTAATCAGGATTAAATGTACTGCTCCCTATGCAAAAGTGACTGTGGGATTTCTGTCCTCCTCCATTGTTCCTTAGGACCTTTTAGCAGACTGGAAATAGATTGTGAAAATTTGTATCAGGTTCTAAAGCAGCTGTTTTATTTATTTGAACAGAGACTCAAATTGCCTATGAAGGAAAAACTTTAAAGTAGCAATCACAAGGGCCATTTAAAATAACTTCCTCTAGATAAGTATCAGTGCCTAACCTGCCTCCAAAAGAATAATTTGTACAGTGTGCTTTCTGCAGTTTCCATATTCAAGCTTCTTAGATGTGCAAAGAGCTGGTAGGATGCCATGTGAATTATTCTTGCACCAAATCCCCTTTGTACTATCTTTTTCAAGAACCTTGTAGATGCTTATGGTCATAGCTCTCATGGTAAGAATTATATCCAACACATAACCATAAGGAAAATTTACTTATTTTATACTGTGACTTCATTACATGCCTGGGCAGGCAAATGCCCATAGCTAGATGAGAAATCTGCATTTTAATTTCAGAACACAAGAGGTGCTGGGCCAAGACCCAGGGTGCCCATAGGTCCAAGCTTTTGCACCACTCAGGTGAAGGAATACAGACAAACAGAAGGATTACAAAGGTGCTCATCCATTAATTCACAGTGACACAGGATTTCAGTGTCTGTATGGGGCATTCCTTGTAATTACAGCTGAGTAAAACTGTGTGTGGCTCAACCCCAATTCCAATAATATCAACAAAAGTTTTAATACAAGAACTGTGTAATCAGGAACAATTCAGTAAAGCTTCTTTCTTTTCTTTCCCTTGTATAGAAGAGAATAAAGGACACCAAATAATATTAATGCAATACCAAAGACCCTAGTTGACAATCCTGTTATGATTAGAACTGAAATAAAGAAAGGAAAAATAAACTCTTTCAGGATAATCACCTTTAGTTCTTCAAGGGGAAATTTCAAACATGGCTATATCTGTTTCATTAAAGATAGGCTGAAGGGTAAAAGCAATCAATTCTATCAGAAGCACACAAAAACAGAGAAGGAACAAGAGAGATTTCTGGAAATAACCCATATTAACCAGAGGTGATATTAAATAAAACAATGAATTCTAACAAGAAAAAAATACAGCTTAGGTACATGCAATCCATTAAAGAAGCCATCAGGAAATGGCACAGAAACTCACCACAGTTCAGTTCTTCTGGTGTTATCGTGGCTACTGATCTTCCCTGGATCCTTCGTGGATACTCACAGGTAGCTGCTGCTTGAGCATTACCCGACTCCGCGTACGTCTTCAGCAGCTCCGCCAGCCACAGGATTTCACAGTCACAGTGAAGAGCGTTTGAATCCAAACGCCTGCACAAAACAAGGAGCCGCCACAACTCTGTTAGCAAGCTTCAACTACTTTGCTAGGATCAACATGGTTCTGCACATGGAGCAACTCCTTTATCTGTGAACACAGACAGTGGGCAACATGCAATATGGGTGATGATGGTTACTTCCTTACAGGCATTCTGGTAGCCTTTATTAGAAAAATGTGTATTATTTTTACTGCACAGGCAGTAAAACATCACAGCAAGCATCTAAACAACCTTACATTTTTAAGTTCAGCATTCAGCAAATAAATCAGGTTTTATTGACATGCTATATACAAACTTACAAAACTGTCTTAAATAAAGAACTCATACCATTCTCCCTACATTTTTTCTCTTTAACACTCATTACTGCAGCAACTTCATAACTACCCTGTTATTCTTACAACTTCTCATTTTGCTCATCAGGCAAATTAAAGACCCACAGTTTTATTTCAGCATTAAGATCTCATTTAGTTCAGTGGGTCAGTAACTTTGTAGAACACTGGCCTATTGCATATAACGAGAACGCACATATTCTGTTGACTTTCTTTCCAGTAGTGAAGGGCCCTGTTACTACATGGAGCACTGCACTTTCTGGTGGAGGGCCCTGTAGGGAAAAAACCCATTAAGTACAGAAATCTGCACTAACCTAAATATATCTGTATGTAGATTGGAAGTAAAATTGCATGGCAAAACAACATCCGTTTGGCTTATCTTTAGGGATAGTACACTTTTTGATCATTTTGTCTTTTAATATTTTTCTTATCCTCTTGTAAAAATGCCCACATAAAATTTCCTCTGTTCTCTCATGAGTATTAGACAATAGCAAGCAAAACTATTTTAAAAGTCACTGTACAAATGTCTCCTAGTTTGTCAGGTGTTACTGGTAGAATTTAATCTGGAACACAAAAGTCATGGTGAGAATTTCAGGAATAAGTTGCCTCAGGCCAGAGGACACGAGGTCAGTCTAGCCCAGTATTCTCTTCCACTCAGAACCACTATTAAATTTCCCCTTTACTTAGGAATTATAGAAAGAACCATCCCTTTCTGTTTTGCGTGAAATCCAGAAGAACCTTGGGGAGGTATGAATGGAGCAGCTACTACTGGAAGGTGTATACATCATCAAAATTCACTCTACTCAGCTTTTCACAGTTGGAGATAGGCTTTCACAACTGTACTAAACCAATGGAACCACCTTCCTGTCACATCCCTTGCAACCTCTTTTACTGGTAGAGTTGCACAGCACACCCTCAGCAATCCTCACGGAAACAGGGGTATGAATGCACGGCTGCCTTTCTCAAAATGGCGGTCTTGGATAATTTAAAGAATGTTTATCCCAGATCAGTGGAGATCCAAAGTGAAGGACAGAAAACCCTTTGCAAGTCACCTTACTATGGTACTCTTACTCAGTTCAAGTTTTCAAATGCTACTGAGGGACTAAAAACCCTCTAATTTTCCAAGATAATGTAATTTCAAGAATGGACTTCTGGAGTTGCATGAAGTATATAAGCTGTAAGTATTGAAAGCTGCAGTTATGTGCTTAAATCATTGAGCACTCTTTTATAACCATGCTTTTAGCATCAGATAAGGAAAAGTAAACCAAAAGAAAATACCAAAATAATCAGGTATTGAAAGACATCACAGAAGGATCACCCAGTAAGACACAGACAAGAGGGGGGAATAAACTCCAAACAAAATCCATACATATTATTTAGTCTATAAAACAAGACAGGATTACAAATAATCCCAATATAGGAAATAAACTAGTCAGTCACTAAAGACAAAAAAACCAAAGGTCTCAATCTATGTACATAAATAACCGAAGCACAGTTTAGGTAAAAAATTACTTGATATTTAAAACAATTACACCATGAAAGGCATTTGCAAGGAAGGTAAATATTTCAAGAGGAGATATAGTCTAATTGGGTTATTTGAACTTTCTAGAGTTCAATAATAATTCAATTTACTTACAGTCTCTTCATAGATTCTAAGTGACTAAATGTTCCAGGAATCAAATGAGCTATTCTGTTGTTATGCAAAAACCTGTTAAAAACACAGAAATATGCATGTAATAATTCAGATTTTGAGATGCACTTATTTCACTTACATTCTTCTGGAAGTTTTTCAAGAGAAAGTAATCTAAGACAATTTAGAAAAAAAAAAAAATTGAACCTTTACAGCAACTCATTCTCTGCTATTTTTTAAGTGGGCTCCAAGGCATACTTGGTGTGTCCATGTGGGAAAAAAGAAGCCATAAGTAACCAAAAGGAAGGGAGTTCATTACTATTCAAACGAGAAATTAAAAAAAAAAAAAAAGTCTTTATATAAATTGTCTAGTTCTTCATTTATAACATTTATTTTAGGCTAAACACAGATCACAGCTCTTTGGGAAATAGTTTTGCAGCAGAAAAATATACCACAGGCAATGCTCACTTCTGCATGCCTCTAAGGTCAGCTTCACTAAGGTGTTATTGGCAAACGCCGTACAGTACTTACAGTAAAAAATTTAGATTAAAAATAATCTAAGGCAATGATAAAAATATTATTTTTGAGTTTCAAACACTTGATTTAATTCAAACAAAGAAGCAAGCTGTCTTCTGAATCTTACCCCAATAAAAACAAACTTACAGCCTTTCAAGTTTTGGAAGATGAGTAAAGGATTCAGGTTCCAACGTTTCTATTTGATTAAAGTGCAGATACCTGAAAATATGTTAAACAAAAAGAAAAATACTGAAACAGTTGTCTTAAGAAAGGTGAAATATTTTAAAGAATTTATTGTTTGCAGATTGTTTACAGATCTGAACGGCCCTAGTGACGCAGCAGCTTTTTTCTGTTACCATGTGAATCTCATACTTGAATCTGAGAAATACAAGACATGACAAACAAAAAAGGGTTTGCAGACCACTACCTTGAGAGTGTGTGTGTACATATATAAGCAAAAAACCCCAAACACTGCTTTGGAGATTTTGCAGATAATACTTTGAACACTATTTGCCAAGTCTGATGTTCATTAGTAGACATACTTTAAAAAATGTACTGAAAAAAGCAAATTATTGTTTTACATGAAAAATGTTGCAGATTGGTTTTTTGAGAACATTTACAGTTTCCAGCAGAATAACATTTTTTGTGGACACTTGTTTTCATTTCAGTGAATGAAAATTTCAAAAGATGCTGAGAAGTAACCTTCTCTAGTCCGTGAACACCAGCATTTAAAGCTGTGAATGCTCTCAAAAGCCAAATTTGTAATATAAACCCAAGTTTGACTAATGTGACTTTAGACAAAGGGCTTCCAAACAACTGGTGTTCAATTAACTACCACAGCTGTGCTGTTTTATGCTCTGTTGATGCTTATGAAAACTATTAATATTACACAACAACAAATACTACACAGCTGTTAATCCTGTAAAACTGAGAATGTTAACATAATAAGATAATTAACCAGACTATTAATCTGTAACTGTTGTGAAAATGGTCTGCAAAGGCAGGATCATTCCAGTATTGGCTCTTTTGTGGAGATTCTCCATAACCTAGCAGATGAGAAAACAAGATGCAATAGATAAGACTGGCACAAGGAATTGTGAAAATAATTCATAGACTTTGGATCCTAATTATATCCAAATGTATTCAAAACTCCTTAAGTTTCCTATTTGACCTCTGACAAACTCAGGAATATCTGGAGAATGTGCATATACAGAAATCGCTGAAGAACGAAAAAACCCAACACTTAAAAACAGCGAGAACAACTCAGAGTCCAGTATCTCCTGAAAAATCAATCCCTCAGCATGAAAAGGACAAGGACGTGGAAATTCGCTTGTGCTGAGCCAAAGGGTTGCTGCAGAGAGAGGAAAGCGGGAAGAAGCAGTGATTACGGAGGAGCCCTTGCAGGGAGCCCTGGAAGGCGCGTGCAGCAGGGAAACCAGGCACGTGCCTGGCAGCCTCCCAGGCCAAGTGCGAGCCAGTGAGCGATGCCAGGCAGCAGTGAATGGGGACCACAGAAAAAGCCAGTAAATCACCATGGATGTGATCAGCCACATCCGAGTGTCACGTCTGCTTACTGCCAGTGCAGCGCGTGGTCGCAGAGCGTATTGAGCATAGAGTATGGTCTTGTTTGCAAAAGGAAACAAGAAGTGCATCACCATGCTGTGACTGCCAGTTTTATCTCCCTTTTGAAAATACAGGACGATTTCTTCTAAATGAAAAAACCAGATATGCCAAAGGCAGATGATTCCTGTAAGGCTCCTTTGAATTGCCAGCAGACAGAAGAGAGACCTCAGTGAGGTCCAGCCCTGAGGAAGGACCGGCAGGATGAGAACTGGGCATGGCCCAGCCATGAGGTGGGCAGGCACACCTTGCCAGGAGCCAGGGCTCTGCTTGTCCACCTCCCAGCATCAGCAGCATTTGGGAGAGGACAAGGCAAGGTGGAAATCACTGCAATGAAAGAGTATGAAGGGAAAAATCAGGCACAACTGTAAGGTTTGTTACTTCTGAAGCAGCTTTGATTTTGGAAAAAATTGCATACACTACTTCTTGTGCAGGCAGCAGGGATTTTTTCCTTTTTAACACTGTTAATTCTACTTGCATTTTTATGCTTCAAGAGCACCTTGCTAACTTTTCTCTTTATATTCCCAATATCTGGTACTTCTTTGGCACTGACAAGGCAAGATCTGTAACACCTCTTATTAGAACCACAAATAACGTTGGTAAAGGCAGACACATGGAGGCACAGAATCCCTTCTTCTAGGCCATGAAGAGGTGAAATTAGAAAGAGAGAAAAAGAAAGAATACCTCTCTCACATGCTTTAAGTGAGGCATATATTGCTAAACTCAAAGCAACAGCTCATAACAGCTGTTTAGCACTCAAGACTACTAAAATTAAAGATGTAATGAATACTTTATACGCCTGAAAATTCACCTTTTCAATTTTTCCAACTGAATTTAAAAAGCATTTATGTTATAAACCTTGCCTTGTTTACAACCTTACTTCATTGCAGATACAAATACAATAATTGAGGTATTGAAGCACCTTATAAGATACCTCATCAGGTATCACAACACCTAAAGTAGCTCAAGAAATCAAAAAATGAAATCCAGCTGGAAAATAGTCTTAACTGCTTCATATTAGTTGGGCTACACAAGTTAGTTGGATTTTGTAGGTCTTTAAATTATGACCTCAAAAAGCCCAGGACAACTTTTCATGCAATTTATGAATAGAACAAGGTGTTAAATATCTGGCCAAAATAACTACCAATAGTAATTCAAAATAAATAGATGCAGAAACCAGATTGCATTGTAAGTCTACAACACAAAGAATAAAAAATCCTTGGCATTATGACCTACACTTTAATAATGTATTATCACTCATGTTTATCACGTATATTGTTTTCTTCTATGTACATTAATTTTTAAAGGATGTTTTAATATTTTAATTGATATGATAATTTCTTGGATTTAAAATTGACCTTAAAGGCAATTATATTCAGGAAATAATCTCATAATAATATATCTTTATAGTCATCTGTTATGTTCCGAGTACAAAACACTCTAAAAATAGTATCATGTAAAAAATTTGATATTAAAAAGACTTTCAGAATGAAAATCAAAAGAAGAAGCAAGCAAGAGTGATTTTAAAATACCTATGTATCTTACTTTTTTAATTTCAAATCTGCTATCATGAATTAAACAGAAGGAAAGGAAATATTTATAGGGAAAAAAGTCCAAACCAAACACACCGAGAGGAAGATAAAGATCTTATCAAATATGCATAGTATAGATTTTCTTTCTTAATCTTGGAGACAAAAATTTACAGTCAAATTTAGTCCCAATGGCATTTTTCACAGCACTAAATTTAGGATTACATGTTCTGTAGCTTGCATTTTTTGTGGTGGAGTACTTTTATCATATATGCCAACTTTTCATTTCTAATAGTATTGCCACATCTTTGGGGAAGTACTTAGCAACCCATCAACTGAGTATAATCTATGTTCTAAGTATTTAAACAGCATATTTACCATTTTGATTATTTGAAAGAGAATGAACAAACATATATTTTCCACATTTATCAAAGAGCTTTCCTGCCCAGGGACAAGAAGTAGCAGCCTTAAACCACCAGGAAAAATATTTAAACGTATGTTATGGTCATGATATAAAATATTGGAACAGGATACTGAAGATTATGGAATCCTCTCTTTGAGGACTTTTAAAATAAGGTTAGACAAATATCTGTTTCCAATTTGTTGTCCCTAGCTGATCTTACTTTAGAATAATAAGGATGTACTTCTCAAAGCCCCTGTCTTACCTTTTGGGTTTGTTTGTTTATTAATCAAATCTCTTTCATTATTCCTTACCATAGGTAGTTTTAGTAGCAATTTTACATAGACTTCACTGTGTTAAATGTGCATAGCTGCTGACATACACTTATGCAAAAATCAGGAACTCATTGTATTATAAAACAAGAAAATAAATAGCAACATTTAAAAGCTACTGAAAATTAAATTGAGGGAAATAAATTTAATATAACCAAGTGCATCACTATATGTTAATATTTTTGTCTATTAATTCTCCCCAAATACGTACATGCATACACAAACTACAGCGTAACTCTAATAACAGCTTATGAAGGGCAAAATTAGTATGTTAGTATGAAAGTTAAAAGAAAATACACAACTAATATTACACTAAGATTAGGTAGACAGATTTAAATAATTCCATTAGGATTTGGGAAGTACTAGTTAAATACTGGAGAGTACACTTGTTGTCCCTGATGCATACAACTCTTAAGCAGAGATCTCAAAAACACGAAAGATATTTGGAAAAAAAGCAATGTACACACATCTGGAAATAGACTGCATTTAGAGCTAGATCTTGGGATCCAAATTCGTGACCTCCCAAGCAGGGTATTTGTGACATTTAAGGTGGGATTCACTTGTCTAAGCACAGGCTCACAGAAGCATGTAGCAGTTGTCTAAGCTCAAGAATATAGAGGCAGCATTCACTGCCTTTCGGGTGCTCTGTCTGCCTTCCGGCTGCTGCTCTGAAAAAAATATAAGTTTCCTGCAGCTTTGTGCTGCATTTGCCAGACCCAAACATATGTCTTGCAGATTTAGCTGTGTCTAAACTGGTACTAAGCGGCTACTTTTCATCAGCTGACTTCCTCCCTTCATGCCTGGCCTCAAGTGAAAAGTTAGGTGACGAAATACATATGGCTCAGTGTCTTCAAGTATCTAAAACTGCCAAATTTTTTTTCAGAATTTACACTAGCACAAACGAGTTTCAAGATCTGATTCAAAGATCTTATTCCCTTGGCAGAAATTTCCAAAGGAAAAGCTATTTTGACTACATCAGCAGCTAAGAATTCCGCTGCAGAGGTTTAAGGAGGAACCTTCCAGCTGCAGTAAATACTGGGGGCTTTTTGCCCCTTATATGTGCAACAGGCCTCCTAAATCTAACTACATTTAGTTTCTGCAAACAACAGTCACCAGAAATGTGTTTGCTTTGCTATTCAGGTATTTTTTTTTAAAGCAACATCAGTTTCATTCTGCTTCACTGGAGTAGATGAAATTGCTACGAAACAAGTCTTTCCCTGAAATGTGGACCACAGTATCTCCTGAGAACTCTGCTGAGCACTGAGAAGAGATTTTGGCTGAGTTAACACAACCAGTAGCAAAATGTGTTTGATAACTTGAGGCCACAGAGACCTCAAATGCAGAAGCATCGACTGAGTAATTGATACGGTCCAAAACTGAAGTTAGGATACTTGGGAACTTGTTGCCAAGAGTAACTCTTGTCAGCAGTTTTTCTCCAAAGACAATGTGATAAAACAGACCCTGTAGAGTCAGAACATATTTTTATGCTAAAGATGCCTAAATGCCAAATCTGTCATAAACTAAAAATCTCAGAGCACTCTCTATGAAATTTATTTCCATGCCTGCCTTGTGGCTTCATGTGCTCCCATTTTCCGCCCTGGCAAGCCTTCTGTTTAGGATCTGCCCAGGAGAAGGGCTCTAAAAAGCAATGAGTTCTCTGACACGGGCAGCAGGGAAGAACCTGCCCCCATCCCTGGCAGCTGAGGTGCTGCCACAGCACAAGGGCAGGCACTGAGTAGTGACTGTACCAGGCTCCATTTCCATACTTCCCAGATAGAGATGAGACTCAAATCCTGTTTAAAATGTAATTTCATACTGAATAATGGTGAGGTCTCAAAAGTTTGAACTTAAGCTGATACAGTGTGATATCACTGCAGGCAGAGAGGCTTAACTGTGACATAGTGGAAAAGTACATCCAGAAGGTGTTAATTTTTCAAAGTGATTTATGTTTTTCAGACATAACATAGATCAAGAGGATATAGAGCAGAAGAAAAAAGGAAAAATGTTGCCACTTCCAGCATATCATGCTTGTGGCACCAGGAAGAACATTATTTCAGAAACATTAGTAATTCAATAAATGGGCCTCAGTATTCCAAATTCTATACAGAAATTAAGAATTGCTATTAGCATGCAAGTAAGCCCTACCAGTTGCTGTCAATAGGCTGCAGTAATCATTTCTAGAGTAAAAGGAGGAGGAAGAGAAAGGTATTAAGGAAACAAATTACGTATTTATATATGTTGCATAATTAACACTTTTGTTTTATATAGAAACTCTTCCTTCAAAAGGCATCTATTGTGCTCTAAAAAGAGCATGTATGATTTTGTACCCATACAAAGTGTCCTTTTATTTCAGATACACTCTGTATCTACTAATATCCATCAGAGGTTTCTAGTAACAAGAAAACTGGTACATATAGAAAACTTGTAATAGACTGATACCTTTCAGGAGTTTAAAAATATATATTCAGCCCCCAACTTATACACTAAAAACTCATTGGTTTACTGCTGTTATTTGGTAGTCAAACTATGAAACAGCAACGCATTTATAGCTCTTTTTGCTTTCTAAACATTACCACAATTAACGTACACCAATGCTTTCTGGTCGTAGAATCATAGATTCGCTAAGGTTAGAAAAGACCTTTAAGATTATCAAGTCCAACACTTAATGTAGCACCACAACCATGTCCATCACTAAACCATGCCTTGCAGGCACCATATCCAGTCATTTCTTGAACACTTTCAGGGAAGGTGACTCTACTGCTTCCCTGACCAGCCTGTTCCAATGCTTTACAACCCTTTCTGTGAAAAAATTTTTCCTAATATCCAGTCTAAAACTTCCCTGGTGCAACTGGAGGCCATTTCCTCTTGTGCTGTCACTTGTTATCCCGGAGAAGCGACTCATCCCCACCTGGCTACAACCTCCTTTCAGGTAGTTGCAGAGAGCAATAAGGTCTCCACTGAGCCTCATTTTGTCCAGACTAAACAGCCCCCACTCCCTCAGCTGCTCCTCACAGGACTTCTGCTCCAGCCCCTTCACCAGCTTCACTGCCCTTCTCTGGATTTACAACAGAGTTTTAATGTCTTTCTTGTAGTGATTATAAAACAAAAATATAGTTCAACTTAACAGAATCAATACATTTGGGTTTTGTCATGCTAAGGATGGCATTCTTCATTCTTTTTCAGTAGAAATTATTCTTCAGTTATTATGCAGGAAAAGAAGTATGATTTTTCCAGAGGACATTATTGAATTCAATCTTTCTAGAGGACATTACTGAAACATCTCTGTTACAAATGATTAACTTTCTTACTTTTTAAACATCTGTATATGGCAATGATTAACACATAGTAAGGTTGTAATTTAAAAATCTATTTTTGTTTCAGAATATAACAAAATTGGGTTAAACTTCAAGGCGCTAATTCAACTTCAGTTATGTGGCATAAAATAAAGTAATTGCTGCAGTTAAAGGAACTGTGATATTATAAACCCTACAAAAATGAAAGCAGAATCTCTCTCTGAGCAATACACATCAGTTTTCAACATTTTCCACAGTAATTCTCCCTTGTCAAAGCCATGTAACAATGTATAGGGACACCAGGAATGCAAATCACAAAAGACGAACATAGAAATGAGGAATCTGACACAGAGATCAATTGTGTTTTTTCACATGCAAACTATTATGGGGCTCTCTGCCCAATAACCCAGGGAGGGCAGACATGCAGAGCATGCAGGTGGGATGTACGGATCAAGGCGTGCACTTCTCCTCTGCAGGGGGACCATGGAGATGACAGCACAGAAGAGAAAAGGCACTTACAGTTGTTCTAGAGAGGCAAGTCCTTTAAATGCTTGCCTGTCAATTGACTGGATTTCATTCTTGTACAAATAGCTGAAACAAGAAACAATCAGTAATATTAGTACACAAACAAGAGCTACATGAAGGTGGAAAAGAAGAACTAAGTTGACACGTGAAGACAGTTTTTCCACTACATATTAGAAAAAAATACAAAACAAAACCTAAAAGCATAAAAATATTCTCCTTGAGATTTCATCCCAAATATTTGTTAGGAAAAACGAAAGTGTGGAGCCTTGAAGGCCCTGAGGCTGATACCTGGATGGCTCTTGGGCTTCCCAGAGCTCATGGTATTACTTACTGGTTTTTTGTCCCTTGTTTTTTTGGTTGGTTTGGCAAAAGTCAAAATGAATTCAGCTCAATGGGACAGAATTGCATCAGAAGTGCCCTTACCAGAACACACTGTGGATGCCACTGGTCTCTTGTTTTCTTTAAAATATCTCATCTGAATAGTGGTACAAATATTAAAATTATGACAGAGTAAGTCTTTTTACTGTACTTGGAGAAACAACAGTGAGAATTTCTGTAACTCTGCCTATGTCACCTTTTGAATGTTTATTAAAAATACAAGTTAGAATATTGGCATTGTATCCATAAAGAAGCATTGTATATTAGTTTTATTACGGTCGAGAAGATGGACATTAGGTCCCCATTGATACTCCATAATATAAACAGACTAAACACATGCAGAGTATCAGTATGATCACTCCTGTTGTCTATACCTTTTTCATAGAATTTAAATAAATCAGGATGGATCAGTGTTTGTGCTCATGTTCATCATGCCCTTAGCAGCAAGGATGGTTTAGTGAGGGGATACTGGAGAAACATCACACAATTTAGCTGACGGCTACAGTTTCTGCATGGAAGCAGCAAATGAAAATACTTTTTAGGTTCAGTGTCAGTCACTCTTTTTGTGTTAGGATAGGAACAGGTTCGCAGTTAAGAACTTTTTCACAATTATTTGACAAATGATTTGAAACTCAGTTAATCAGGCATGGGTTTCTGTGAAAAGGAGATGAAGAGACTTTGTACCACAAATGACTTTATTAGCAGGCATCTTATTAGTAGTGGTTTTGGTTTTTATTAAAGTTTTCAGTAACTTACTGGAAATATTGCAAACTCCTTTTGATGCAACAGAAAAAATACTGGCTCTGCTGGAGCTGGTGGCAGTTTTTATACTGACGTGACAATGGGCAACATTTCACAATAGGCCCTAACAAGGAAAGAAGTTGTAGGTATTTGATACTCAACTAATGAAAACTTTGGGAGACAATGAGGAGTAGTATTCTTCTTTTCAGTCTAAATTAACTTTTCCAATGCACTACTTGCTGAGAATCCAACACACTCATGTACAGAGATTCCTGTGTGCTTTATTTACATAGATATGCACCTGAATAGAAAGCAGAGTTCCTCAAAGAACAGATAGCAAGCAAGTAAAAATTTCCGACATTTTTAAAATGCTCAAAACTGGAAAAGAATCACTGTAGTGAAATTACCGTAAAAACTTTAAAAATAATTTAAGAAGAGTGAGAATAAATTTATTACATATTTTGTATGTGGAACTGATTTTTATTATGTTTGAAAAAAGTTATTTCACAAATATTAAAATATTTGTTTTGACTCAGATTTACCAATTCATTTGAGGATCACACTAATTGCAATTTTGTCTTTCCTTAATTTCCCTCTCCGATATTAAATTCCTATCTTATTTTCCATGAGAATTTTAAATGCACCATTTCTTTTCACTCCTTAGAAAATTTTGAGGACTGAACATCTAACGTGTTATTTATCTTTCCTAATACACTTAATTCCCCTTGGCAGTGTGGAAGTTCCTTTTATTCCTGAGTACTAAATTTCTGATCAGACCAGAGAAACAAAGCGGGCTTAGACAGTTTTGATAACTTACCTCAGTTAAGTATGTCTTGTGGGCATTTCAATAATTTTATTCAAAAAATCTGCACTAATCGAATTTAAAAAAAAAAAAATCACGATGTCTCATATAACTTTTGTTTACTCTCTGAAGACAAAACAAGGCAGAGAGCAAAAATCAGAGGTGAGTTAGAGGAAGCCTGGGGTAAGGACTGTGGTATTGCAGGTTTTTACCACCTTATTGCAGGGAGGGGAGCAGCCTTTTGGAGCTGTTACCAAGCCACTGTGGTGGGACTTTATTTGAGATTCAGCTTTAAACTAGAGCTTTTTCCATTTTCATAAGAAAACCCTCAGCTGCAGGACACTCAACTGACCTCAGTACACCACATCCTCCCTTCACAGAGAAACCCCAGCAACTTCAGGGCTACAAAAACGTATGTCCTATGACAGACGTGTTAACCAGACTTCCATTTAATTGTGTAGCTATTTCTCTGAGAATATTAATGGAAAGGAGATATATAAATATTTGTCTAATGGACAGAGAGAAGACAAAGTACAAATAATTATCACTCACAGAAAATGTGTCTCTCTAAAATGTTACCGTGCATACAAGTAAAACTTAGTAAATGCTGCTGATTTTTACCAAACATTCTCAAAATTTATCCCAGTTACGTTATCAAAAAATAGATTTAGAGTACAATTAGGGAAGAAGTAATTTATCATTTGATTTAGCTAAAAGCTCTCTTACAGAACTGAATCATTAGAATTTTACAAAAGATGAATAAAACAGTGAATTAAGATTAAAAAGGGATATATTTTATTAAGACATTAAATTATTTTCTGGCAATTACTAGTTAACTATTTTCAGAAATGCTCAACAAAAAAAGGAAAGAATATTTTTTCCAGAATTGCAAGCAAGGCTGATAGAGATCAGAGGTCCTGGTCATATACTTAGGAAATTAACAAAGAGGTAACCAGTTAACAGAAAATTAAGGGAAAAAAAATAGCTTTAATTAAAACATTTGCTAGATACCCTATGAGGATAATGTTGGGGTTTTCAGTTTTGCTTCTTTTAATGGACCATATTAAAAATAATGTAATTCAAAGAAAGTAAGATCCAGATATATTTGTTTGGAACTGGAGGGGCATAAAAGCAAAAAGTAACAGCAGTATGACGCATTGCAGAGTTAAATCTGACAAGTAAATAAATGCAGCAAAGAGAGATTTACATAGAATCATGAAGGAGACAGTGGAAACAGCAACACGAATTGCAAAGAAAAGAGATTTGGAATCACTGGAGGTGTTCAGAGGACAAAGTAACACGACCATGACAGCAAGAGCGGCAGAAGGCACAGAAGGAAATGTGACCTAATCTCATCCTGCAAGGGTGAGATCAGCAACTCAGCATTTTGGCCAACCTATAAAACATCATCTGCCACTATTACTTCATTCACTGGACACAAAACAAAACTTGCATGCTCCCTTTTAGCATTTCCAGAACTGATACATTCCACACAGCCTTAATTACCATTTACCATATACTTATGGCAATACTTTCATGGCTTGTTTCCTCACCTCTCCATTTCATACTGAGTGAACATATATCAGTGGCATTGAAAAAGTTAATTTCATTCTCCAATTTTATTTCTTTCACTTTCTTCACACTGTCTTCTAGCTCACTGTTCTGTAAATATCAAGTACCTTGTCTTTATCTGGAAAGGTTTTTTTAATAGCTAATCGATATTATATATTTTCCCTTATCTCCTCCTAAATTCTTTCTTTTTAAACTTAATTTTTTCCACTTCTGATTCCAAATCTTTTAGTATTCTACATGTTAAAATGGTAGTATATGTCTACCTTCAATTCTCAATTATCTTCTCTCTTGGAAAATAAACTGTTGACTTTCAGGGTCAGGAAGAATTATCCTATCAAGTTTCACCAAATTTGCCTGCATCTATACTAGAAGGTTGGGAAGCTTACTAAAGATCCATAGTACCAAGACTAATGTATATGAAATAAAGACAGATAAACAGAAAGGCAGAAAAGTAGGGGGCAAAAAAGATAAAAGTACCCTCTTGGTTTCACAGCAAAACAATAAATACATTTCTTTTAGTATATGAATACAGAATCAAAGTATTACCACAAATAGCACAGCAAAATCCTGCAAAACTGCTTTTATAACTGTCAAAATTTCAATTTCATAAAGAACAAGATAATAAAAAATCCTAAAAAAATAAGGTTAAAAATCGTATGTGCACCATTTTCTTTCTATGATGTAAAGACCAGCTTTTACAGTGATGAGTATTTTTAATGCACAGAAAATTGAGAAAATATCATTACTCTTAGTCAAAACATGTTCTTCAGACAGTTAATTCTGATAATATATATTCCTCATAAAACTCTAAGCTCAACTTCAGAAAGAAGTAACAGAAAGAATCATTTAAAATCCTACTTTAGCCTCCTGTTGAAAAAATTTTGTTTGAAAGGAAAAAAACTGATCTTCCTGATCTACAGGAATGAGTCTTGACATCTCTCTCTCTGAAACTGGCTTTTTAGAAAAAATAAATATACTGCATTATGTTTTATACATTCTATATATATAACTAGTCACAAATATTTTTTACTTAGTTTTATATACTCATGTTTACTAATTGTTAGATTTATAAATACATTTTGCTAATTCAGGGCCACTAGAAATGACAGGTTTTCTAAAATTAGTCCACAAATTATACATTTTCAGAACCATATCCACTCCAGTACACGAGTTCTCGTAAGAACACAAATAATACCATGGACCAATGACTTCATTTTATGACAGTACAATACTGTACAGTTGCAAATATTCAGAGGATCAGACGATACTAAACCTCAATTATTCCAGATGATTTGATTTTATAATAATACATTCTGAGCAGTATTTCTAACTTTTGTACAACCTCTCATCTCTAATTTCTACTTCAGTTGATCCTATTGGAAAGAACTGTTCTGTTTTGTTCCCCTCATTTCACAGAATACAGTCAGCATGTACTTACTCAGCTGAAACTTCCACTGTTGAATGTACTGATTTGCTACATTTAAGCCTTCTGTATTGATAACCTGACCAGTATCAGCAATTTTGTAACTTTAAGGCTGTACAATTTAAACATTTATATTGCTGCCATTGAAAGTATCTTTACTTTTGCAAAACAAGGGATAGCTTTAAAGAGCTCTCTGCTGATCAATAAACTACCACATTGAACTTTGTGTTCAAATTTTCCAGGGAAGAATAGTAAAACAAAAAGATCTTCCTCCTAACAATATAGGTATTGACAACCATTACTACACTCATATGAAACCAAATCAGAGTTCCATTATCCCTTTTCACTCTTTAATTGAACTGAACATACTGCATAGTTGAGTTTTATTTCAGGTTTACTACAGCCAGGCAAAGGCAAGAATGTGAAAACAAGGAACTAATAAAAACCAAGAAGAACCTTTGTACAGTTGCTGACTATGGAAAGAAGCTTAGACAGCCTCAATTAGTAAACCTTATATACTACACCACCAGAACCACTGTACAAACATATCTTGAAACAAATACAATCATCGTGGACTTTAATAATTCATTGGCAAGTCTGTTCCATATTCTTTTCCCTCCTATTGTATATAGGTTAAACAATTTCATTACTGAAAGACAATACACATAAAAATGAGACTAGGACATGTAATCAAGCAGAGCTTGGACAAACAGGTACAAGCAATTTGTCTGCACATGCTTATGCGATTTTCTCCCTTCTCCCACCTCCTTAGAGCCCTTCAGGCTGCATTCTTGACAACTATATGGAAAATTAAGCTTCTGAATTGTTTCCAAAGCAATGACTCTTGATGTGACCTTTTTTTTCTGTACATCATTCAGGTAATTATCAGTCAATACTCCAACACAATGGAGTGAAACTTTTCTAAATGACCCTCCATAAGGTGGACTCCAGAGACCAGAGTTGAGAATCCATGACAACTTACTGTGCAGCTTTAGTCTTTTATACAAATATAAATAACATTTTTTGATGCCTTTTGTTTATTCATATAATTAATACTCTTGGTATGTTTGTAAAAATTGGGAGAAGTTAGTCTTAAAATATACAGGGTGACTGAAGACATACAACTAACAGCAAATCACATAGGTACTCTTGTATTTTGGCTTTGACTGAATTTTTCACGTATGAATTTTTACCACATTCAGTGAACAATTTAGGGATAGTTAAAAAGCTTATGTAAGTTACAGTCCTCTGCAGACACAACTCTTGGTGTAGCTGCTTTTAAACCACTTTTCAAAACACAAAAAGTACCTGTGTGAAGATTTCAGTGAACCTTTAAAAAGGGAGTTTCCTGCACCTTTCAACATATCTCTTCTTAAATTATAAGGTGCGTATAGTGAAGAGCAACAAGTTCTTTAAAATGTATTGTCTACAGATATCAGTCTTTTACTAGTAACTACTTGGAGAAACACAGTTGTCCCCACGCCATAAATTAATTTTACAGGTTTTCAGTGCAGTTTCTCTCCTGAAATAATGAGACAGATAAAAAACGCCACCTCAGATTACAAAGCTTTCCCACTGAAGATGTTACACATTGATGAAGAAAGCGGCATTCATTTAACTTACAGATATTTCAGATTTTCAAGGTCTTCAAATGCCCCACTAGGTATTCTTTTGATTTGATTGTTGTTTAGAAGCCTACAAAAAGAAATAAACAGACATTTATTTTAATATATAGAAACACTAGGGTGGAAAAAAATGTGTAAAACCAGGTGCAGTGTAGTATTAAATGGAAAATGCTTTTCCCCCCTAACAGTAACTGTTAGGGAAAAGAAGTTAAGTGCTTACAGCTGCTCAGCCACTATTCTGCAGGTGAAAACTGAAAAAATTAGACAGAACTTGAAAGAAAAGTAAAAAAAATTTTTTAAAAAGTTAAAGCTGCAACAAAGATAAACAAACAACAACAAAAACCCAAACCCAAACAAAAGAAACACACACAAGGGTAACAATGTGGCTTTTTTGCAGGTATCAGATGTAGACAAAGCGGTAAAAAAATCTTTGTCTCGAGCCTACACATCAGTGTGAAATTGATAAACATGATACTGACAAAGATTTGTCACTAGCAGGTGCATTAAAGTGACTTTTCCTACATGCTTCTCAGAAATATGTTGTGTACTGAGCCCTTTACATCACACAGGAACACAACTGTCTCTGTGCACAGATTTGCACTCATGCCTCATGCAGGGGTTTTGTTATGAGAAGGGAGTTCAAACTTAATGGATCCTGTCTTTATTAGAGACTTGTGGATGTCAGATCAGTGATTTCAACAGTTTATACTTGAGGCTGGATATCTGACAGAAACCGTAATTCAAAACTGGATATCAACTGCAAACAGAGATATGACCAAAGAAGACTGGAAATAGGGCTGGTTAGTAAAGACATCTTGGCAGCACAGATTTGCACAATACGCATTTGGGGTAAAGTCCTTCCATTTCTTCTGGTGTGAATATAGAGCACAAGATGTGTCAATACATTTGTTGTCACGTGCCTGCAGATAAGCAGTGATCCAAAGCTCACTGATATCACTACTGTATTTCAGTTCACACACTGCTTGTGTTCTGGGAACCACTCACATTTGCAATCATACGTTACACACATTTAAAAGTAAAAGTAACTGTCCATCTTAATTCCTTCTCATGCTTGCTAATGAAAGAAGAGTAACATGCATTAATTTGTTTCAAAAGTGATGCCTGAAGAATTGATAGAGGAGATACAAAGTTAAAACTATAATACTCATACTATTAGTATTATTGATTGTAAAAGGTCTTTTAAAAATACTTTTCTTCACAATCATATAGGATAACAAAGACTTCCATAACAGACAGCTCAGTAGGAACACAGTTCCTACTCAAAGTCCCACTCAAAGTTCAAAACATTAAAATTTGTAAAATATTTTGTAATTGTAACACATTTGCACATCTGAGCCTTTGAATAGCTTTCTTGTAACTCCATGTTTTATTATGTGTTATTCCACCAAAGCAATTTAGCACTATGTGAATAGAAATTATACAGTATATGGTCTCCATTTTTCATTAAATTCAATTAAAGTATGTTAATAAAATATTAATATGTAGATAATTTTCTCTATTTTGATAGACATACATCTGGTTTTGCTTTCAAATAGTTTGATCCTAACTCCCACTTCTCTCTCTTCTAGCTGTGTAAATCCTACACCTCAAATTTATGAGACTACTTATCTGTAGTAAGTGAGCAAATATGACACATTACCAAATCAATCATATTAAATCAAAAGGGAAAGTAGTTTAGGGTTGAAAAATAACTTACAGTGTGTTCAGGTTTTTAAGTCGTCTAAACTCCCCAGGCTGGATTTCTTTAATCCTGTTAAATCTTAGGTCTCTGTAGAACAAAAAAAAAGAAAAATCATTTTATGAAAACAGCTATGTATTTTTTTAATATAAAAGACTGAACTAAGCACAAGTCTTTTGTGATGACTGACCAGCCTTTGTCCATAAAGCATAGTTTTTGACCAAAGCAAAACAAATCCAAATGCTGTTTGACAAGTTTAAGTAGTGGAATGACCAAATCCAGCCTTAGCAGACAGCAGAAGGCAGTATCTAAGTTAAACCTGGGGTCATGAAGTATGTTCCTTCCACAGTGAAGTAACTTGGGTTGTTGAGTTATATTTCACTCAATTGAGTTGCCTCTGTATTTTAAATGCTGCTTGTAAACAATACACTAAATAAAAATGCTTATTATAAATAAATAGATATAGAAACATTTGGATCAGAAAGAAAACCAGGAAAAAAAGAGACAGCTTTCAAGACTTTTAAGCTATTCTGTTCTGTTGTTCTGAGTACAGAGTTTTAAGCGCCCTATGTTGTACTGCTTTTAAAACCTGTATACCCAACTGCCTGAAGCTAGACATTTCCTGATTTAATGTTACTTTCTCTTAGATTTTTATATGTTTTTACCATCTTCAGTTTCCTGGTAAATCTATAGCTTAATAAGAACTTCTCCAAAAAGAAGGAAACCATTTCTCAAGCGAAGTGCTGCAGAGAGGGTAGGGACAGGGAGCAAGGTGGCAGTGGAGCAGGGATGTGGGGAAACACCATGGCTGTGCCAGTCTCACCCCTCTCTTCTGCTGAGAGCAGGCAGCAGGGCTTCCCACCTCTGTCACCTCCTGTTCTCCCCTGACTCCATTTCTCCTGTTCTCCCCAGGACTCCAGCCTGTTTTATTATAGCAGCTCAAAATTGATTTAACTGACTTGTCAGGACCAGCAATAAATCCATGCAAAAAAAACCCCCCAAAAACAACAAAGAAAAAAACCCCACCAAAACCCAAAAACAAACAAAAAAACGTCCACCAAAACCCAAAAAAAAACCCAGGAAGTAATTTTCTGCCTGATAAGCAGAATGGACAGGCTTCCTGGGAGAGCACCCAGGTGAGAGAGGGAATACAGGACATGGGGAAAGGAAGCAGGGCAATAGGTCTGCTCCTCCCCAGCAGCAAACCAAGGACACCAGTTGTCTGGTAAGGAAACAGAAGCGAAGCAAATGGAAAGTAAGTAAAATCTGAAAGACTGTGATCACACATCCTAGAACACACTCTTACCAGTAGCTTTCAAAAAGTAGGACATAAACATGTCACAACTGCAATCTTTGCACCAAATCTGGTCTCAATAAAACATAAATATGCTCTGCATTTTAACAGGTAATATGTTAACAAAAGTCTCTCTGCAATTTGGTATTTAGTCAGAGGAATACAGAAAGGCAGACAAAATGTCAGCTTCATATTAATCCCATATAATCCCACTGGCTGAGGCTGTATGTAATGGGAAGTATAGTTGCCTGAAGTCTTTTATAAAGAGAATACTTAAGCATCATTCCTCATGAATCCACTCATCAGGGCTTATTCAGCTCTGGAATAATGGCTTCAGAAGGACTTTTTCTGTATAAGTGGTTTGGGATGTGGCCTACTGTTTATGGTAAGGAAAGGATTAGATATGGTTCTGTTTGCATTACACTCCACCAAAATGCTTGACTGAAATAAATGAGGGATGCAAACTGCTATCTCTTATTCAGATGTGTAATTAAACTGCCTGTAGACATGCTAGGCAGCCCCCTTACTCAACACTCACCTGAACTGAATTTGAAGCCCAAATTTTCATAGCTCTAACCTGTTCTTCACATAAGCACCTTCTTTAGTTATACCTTAACAGCATTACATTTTGTTCATCACTAAGAAATATGTATCACACATGAAACATGCATGTCCCTGATGAGAAAAGAGATGCTGCCTCTAAGTCACCGAGCCTCAGCTGCCAAGATATTCTGAACAACCGGGGAGTGTCTTACCCTGCACTGAAAGAAGATACAGCAGATCCTTCTGTAAGAATCATTGGACATGACATTCCACTTCATAGAGAGCTTCTTCTAGGTTATCTGAAAGTTTACTGTGTTCCAAGGCAGCATTTTAGTTTTGATTAAAATAGTCAAAAGCGCAAAAAATTAATGAATGGAATACTGAAAACTGAGTGTTTTTCAAAAGTCTCAAACAACCATTACAACTAGCAATATTTAGCTCCTAAAAAACTCTTTTTAGATATAAAATCATATACATTTATCCATATGAAAATCAAGCCTATTCCCTACAGTGAAGTAAAACCAGTAAATAAGGATGTAACTTTCATGCATGCAATGAAGGTGCCAGTCCTCTGGGTCAGCATCAAAATTAACCCCTTTTGATGTGTCCAATCTACTCTGCAGTAACTCACCAGGATAACAACAGTTTATTATCACAAGGGAGTAACAACACCACTCAAAATGATTTATATTATTTTACTATCGCTGCATACAGTGGTATTTATCTCAACTCCTAACACTATTGCCCTTCTCATATGAAGTTGTTAAAGCTAAAGAATGCATCAAGTTTGAAATTCTACCCATTCATTTTTCACTCTACAAAAAGGTATGAAAAAAGGAGCCACAATAAAACACAGCACACACATTTTCTCTAGGGCACCATACATTTGGTATCTCTAAGTAAAATTATAAAGAATATATATATGTTTTGTTTAGGATTACTATTTTGGTGCATTCTTTCAAAGAGGAATTCCTTCTTCAAAGGAAGTAACATTTCTAAGAGTTCACTCAAAGTATTTTCATTAATTTTCAGCATGAAATCCCCCAAAATAAAGAGTGAAGCAGCTCACAAAAAAAGAAAACACAATCTCTTTTGTTCTCTAAATTGATATACTTCATGAGGTATTTCTTATACAGAGAAGACAAAACTTGTCATAACCACGGTAGATTTCTTAATAAATTCTGTCAAACTGTCGTAATTTCCTTATACAACAAGATAATAAACAAGTGGATAAAGTAAATAGAGTTTACATTACATACATTGGTTTAAGGTGTGTGGTACAGGCCATTCACATAAACAATAGAGAAAATCTCTGTAAGCCAAGTGTTCAACTGATAGGGGAAAAGAGAGGCAAGACTATCTAAGAAAGACTGCATCAAATAGAATTGGGCAGAAATCAGATTCAGTAGAAGAGAGGAAAGGAGAAAAAAGAAGCAAAAAACCTCAGTTACCACTGTCATACCATCATAGGAAATAGCCCCAATTCTGTACTAAACAGGCTTGAAATGTCATCCCCCCACAGCACAGACACCATATCCAGCTTATGACAACAGAATGATTTCAGGGAACAGAAGAGCTCAGAGCAAAAGCCAAAGAGCAAGTGGAAACATCCTCATGGAGAATGAGTGGCAGGAATGATGATTGTGTTAGACTTAAATGAATACCAGTAGCTCAAGTAGGTCATTATGGTGCAAATCTTCAAAATTATTTTGTGATGCTGAAATAATATGTGGTCAATCAGCATGATGAGGTTTCTTGACCCTTTTTCTCTGACTAGTTCTTGCTCAACTGTACTGCCACATGACTTTCAGTCACAAAGCCTGTTCCCTGTCCATTCACTTCTCTTTCACCTTTTTCACTGTTCCTCATTTCGCTCTTACAAACTGACTGCATCCTGGCTGGATGCTGTGCTTTGGGGCTCAGCGAGCCTGGCTCCCACCAACCAGCCAGAATGCACCAGGAGGTTAAAACAGCAGACTGAGGGAAGCCACCCCAGTTGCTTACTGTCACTTTTCCCCTTCCTAATCTCTAAAAAGTTAATGAAACAACCAATTAAAGAAATACTAACACCTGTGATGATGGCATTGGATTTTAGGGTATATAACAACACTTGCATAACAATCCAAAGCTAAATATCATGCATTTGCTTTCTAAAATAAAAATCTAGTACACCTAACCCCTAATTCAGATTGTCTCCTTTATTATGTGTTTCAAAGTGAAAATACTTACTTCTTAAAATTATAGCTAGACAACATAATTCAAATTGAAAAATCCACTTCAGCCACACAGACTCCCACCGAAGTGAAGCCCATCATTTTGAAGCATTATGTCTTGCCTGAATAACACAAACATAACATGTCCATGGTGACTAGCAAACTGAATACTCTCAGGATTATTTTCCTGGCTCCACGTCATCCGCTCTGTGCTAATCCATGGAGCATGACCAGGAAATGTTCGGCAGAGCGCGAGGCTGTGTAGGCCAAGAACGTGCCAGGGAGCAGGCGGTCAATTTAGCAATTGGACGCCCTTGAGATTCACATTCCAGCGCCTCGGAATGGCCCTGGGCCCACAGCTCTGTGAACAGCCATGGGTCAGGACACGTGCCAAGCAGGGTGTACAAATACACTTGCTTTGCAGGCTTCCTATGTGTCCTTACATGGACAGGGTTGTATGAAAATCTGTAAGATCTAGATGTATGGCATATAAGTAAATACAATACCTGTGTATGTTTTCTGTCACAAAGCAAATCAGAAATGTGCTGCATACACTCTTTGTCTGGATGAAAATGAATTATGTTCCTAATAAATTCTTTACTTGAACTAACTGCATCCATTTGTCTCCCCTCCTTCGGCTGCCCATTCTTAACCATTTCCAACCTAGCATTGAAAAGTATCTTTTAACAATATTTTTAGCTAATTACACACGGTGAAAACTTCTAAATATATATATTAAAAAAACATTACTGTCCCACAGATCCACTGCTCCTGTGGTAGCTCCTGGCACTGCAAGACATCCTGTTTAAAGCTTGCACTGACAGTGTGCAGTAATGAAAGACATGAGTTCTCTGTTAACACATCCTGATGGGGCATGGCAACATTAGGACATATGAATCATTGCAGGCTTACAAAATTACACCATAAAAACTAAACGCCTTAATAAATATTTGGAATATGACACTCACATGGGGTACACAGCAAACAGTACAACACTGACCTTAAAAATCAAGCAACTTACAAGAAAATCAATTAAAGAAGTTTCATATCACTCTGTTTGAAATACAAGAATCCCTTTGAGAGAAGGGATTGTTTTCACTTAGATGAAACTATGCACTGAAATTAAAACTGTAATTTATTATATTAAATGCCTTAAGTGTAGTTTTCCTTTATTCCTTTTTTTTCCTAATTATTGCAAAGCAACATACAGGGTGGAAAGGTAAGGATTTTAATTTCATTACTTTTATAAAAGGTAGACTTCATGTATCTTAATAATATTAATTCAGATCCCTTTTTGCATATGTTTGACTTTTGAAGATTCTATTGCTTCATCAAACTCAGAAAAATCATGAATTGTTCTAAATCAAAAGGATTTAAAGTAGGGCTGCCAAGACATCCTCCTCATCATGCAGCTCAAAAGGTGGCCTTCTCTGGATCACACTGTGGATACTCAACACCAAAACTGGTCACCCCCAGTCACCACCAATGATAACCTATTTGATCCCAAGTCATAAACACTTATTAGTCAGCAGCTACTACAAAAGGTCTTGTCCCAAGGTGGGCAAGTGTGAAAATTCCTTATGAAGAACTGCTGGAGCAGCAGCAGGAAAGATACCAGGGCTTCTCCTTTGCTTGCTCCACTCCAGCCATGTCCTTCTCATCTCTGCCTACAGACTGAGCACCCTGTCACTTGTAAGGGCTTGGAAGATGTTCCCAAGATCCCTCCATTGTTAGGAGGAGAGTATATTAAAAATGGCTTTCACTGTTACAATTTTAATCTGTGTCAGAAAAAACATCATCATGACACAATATTAAGATTTTTAATTAACAAATTAAAACCAAAATATAACATTATGCTACTGCTTCTTCCACAATCATCTCTCTCTCTGTACACATATAATTAGCCAGTTGTAACGTGGATATAGAAACGCTGTATTAAGTGATGATGTAATTAAAAACAGTATGTATGCAAAGCACAACATCAGGGCATTCACAAAAAAACCTCTCTCTATGTGTCATTCTCACATCTGACAGAAATGCTGCAATTAGAGAGATTCCAAATCTAGTATCATAACTACAAGTATTCTTGCCATTTTTAAAGACTATGCAAGGTTTTATTATATGCAGTCATCTGTGAATTAACTCTAGTGCACTTAAGTCTGATTGCAAAAGCTATCAGAACATTGAATAAAATACTTCATAAGAGCAAAGAAAGCTGAAAACATTCAGAATTTTGGTTAACCATTTCCACCTTCCTGGCTACAGGATGGAAATGAAAACAAAAATATAACTCATTTTATTTAAGGCTCATTTGCTAGGGTGTAACAATAAGATTTACAAAATGCAATATAAGGAAAGTCCAACTTTAGCAGCTCGAATCACCAATGTACCCCCAAAATCTTAGACTAAAGGAAGGGAGATAACTTAGTTTTCTTTGGACACTTTCTTTTCTATAATAAAAAAATGCTTGAGTGGAGAACTCTATATGCAAATGGAAAATTTTAGGCACAATGTGAAATTTCATCTTCTGTTTTTATCTCTCCTGATACTGATAAAGATCAATGCAAAAATATACTCTTGATCTTATTTCCTTCTCATATTAAAGAATAAATTTATTACTGTTTTCACTGTTGAGGCAGAGGGGGACACACAACTGGTCTAACCAAGCATTCATTACTTGTACTAACCCCAACCAATTCTGCAACTTGAAGCTGTGTCTTAGTATGTTTTGGGTAGAGCTACTATTTCACATCATCTGTACTTCCCAGTTTTAGAAGATCCCTTTAACCATTTGTTAATCTCCCAGCATCTAAGTCTTTCTTGCCCAAAAATGAAATATCCTCTTACTTCGCTTAATAACATCAGAGGCAAACAACAGAACAACCTAAACACCAAGCTACACTTATACTTGTTAAATCTGCTCTGGGGACTATTTACCAGCATACTGCTCTCAGGTATCATAGATTAAAAATCACATTCACACATTCATGCTAAGAAACATTACATGAAAAAGAGAATAGGTGAAACAAAAGTAATTTTAAAAAACCCCAAACCCTAGGACTTCCAAGTATCTCCAAAAACAGTATCTGTCAATACAGAATACAGCCAATGCATCAGATTTATCATTGGCGAACTAGAACAATACATTTAAACTAAGGTTTAGATGATATGCATTTTTATTAGCCTATCATACTAAAAGCATCTGATTTCATACTTTAAATTGAAAATATATGTGTATCTGTTAGTTTTGGACAAGAAAAAGGCAATTTTGATGAAACCAACTTATAATACACTGATGTTTCAAACATGATGTTGACGCATTAATGACTTTTAGTATCAATCTTCATTTAAAAGCAAATACTAAAGCATTTACCAATGAAATTCAATCCTGATTTTTATTAGCAGTGAAGGCAAGTATCTCATTATCTTGTTTCAAGGGTTAACCAGTACTTCAGCATTGATTTAGGACATGAATGAACTTAAAATTCAGAGGTATTTCCTCAGCTAAGCAAAATCACCACAGCAGCAAAATGGAAATACCTGAAACACTCCTGTCTTAAGTATCTAAAAACTGACAGGTTCTCAAACGTCCAACCCCTGCTGCGAAGGTAGGCACTTTTAAAGGTTCAGTGAAAACTGAAAAGCTAATCCTCGTCCTCTCTAAGTGATTGTAAAGCATATAGTAATATAATCTTCATTACTTTATTTTGACAAATTAAAAGGAGGCGGTGGCAGAAATAATGCAAACTACTCTGAAATTATGGATTTCTCATCATCATAACTTTCTGATATTGAGAGATATAAACAGTCTGGAAAATATGCTTATGTGAAAGACAATGCACTAATTTATCTTATTCATCTGTAAGGCTAGTCATGAAATGCTGCTTGGCATCAAGAAGTGATAAAATGGAAAAATATCAATTCCTTCAGCTCTGTGATATATACTCAATCTGGAAAAAAAGTGCAAACCTAGCTAATCTCATTTTCCTTAGAAAAAAATAGAAGGGAACAATTTAATAGAAAAATATTAGATTTGTAGATCTATTAGATTTAATACGCTAAATCAATAAATTAAGTTAAAGCCACTACTTGTTTAGCATTCTTCCAATGTTTTTGAAAGTAGGAATTGTCATAACTGGATGACTTTAGTATTGCTAAATTCAAAAAAACAAAATAAGATTTTTTTTTTCTAACCATTGCAGATTAATTACTACCCAGCAGAAACAACCTATACCTTAACACCAAACTGCTATGTTTCTCAACATAGAACAAAAGATCTGCAGATGCCAGCAAGACTACATTGCTTATGTCTACTTTATTCTTATTCTTTTTTTATTCAAGGTCATCCCAGCAGGAAATGAAAAACAGCCATCAGCATAGTAAAAACATTCAAACAGAGTAGAGCATGAAAATTGCACAAAAGAGGTTATATAATCAAGTCATGGAAGATGTCAATGGCACTTTAATGCTGCTTTTACTACTGCCCTGTAAAAAAATGTGTCACTTTGTTGAACAGACAAAGACACAGCTACCACTTTAAAAAAATAAAACCAAACCCTACTTGCAGCTATAGCACTTCTTACAGTAATCCTCTCTGTTAGCAGTGTGACATTTGCTAGAATACCAGTGGAACCAATTTTTTTTTTTTTTTTAAGATTTAGCCCTAGTACGTTTACAAACAAAATTATATCATTCTCCCTTTTCTTGGCAATTCATTTTCTGGATTGATTCTTTCCCAGTCTAATTACTAGATGCAATATGTAATTTTCTCTAATTTACATTGAGATATTTCTACTATCTGTACATCAGCACACAGCACATTAAAAAAGCCACTGCTTTTTTAGATGGGAAATTAAAACATTATTCTTACATGGTGAGGGTGTATTTTAGTCAATAATACTTAGTATACTGTAATTTCAGAAACAGAAGTACATGGTAGGATCACAAAAATATTGAAATCTGTAGAAAAGGATGTAGAATATCTAGCAGTACTCACCTAGACCATAAAACCATGCTTAAGAAAATATAAAGAATTAAGTCTGGATGACCTGTCAATTACCTAATTAAAATAATATCTGATTTGCACAAATATGTAAGATTTGTTGACAGAAATTTTGAGTTCACAAGTCTTAAAAACTATTTTAGCAGATACAGTTTTGGCAAATGGAGAGCTTATGATATATCCTTCTCCATGAGCTAAGGATTTGTTTTTATTAACCATTATTTTGCCATTAGACTTGAAAGGAAAACATTTAAAGGTGAACTCAATGAAATGCAATATAGTATTGCCTTACTAAGTCTGTAGATCTCTTTGCTGCCCTTGTTGCCAATTTTTCCAACCAGCTATGCAGTGCCATTAATAGGACTCAAGTGGGATTTGCTGGTTCAAAATTTTAGGCCTGTAGGCTTCTCAATAATTATATATGGAAATTTTACCCAGGCATGTTTGTGGCTCTTTGTCTCATCCACCTTCAGAGTCCTCCAAAATCCATCCACTACAGAAATACTGTATTTTGAAATCAGAAGTTTTATTTTATAATGGTTTCTAATTCTTATGCTATCTTAACCGCCCCCCCACCAAAACCAAACCAAACTCCCACAATCAAATCCTCCTCTTTTTAACAGCAAGGACAGAATTCAAAGAGATGTAATGCTGTTTCTGCAGTCTGAGAAATAACAAGAAAAGGTAAAATCTGTCTTTATTTCTCTCAGGGAGATCTATTGCTAAAATCTAGCAGTGAAAAGGTTGTTGACAGTATAGCCATGTGTTTTGTTACTGATTATTTTTCACAGAAAAAACCTTGGGAAAGGGCCATTTTCTTGTCCTGTGTTTGTACTATGCCCAATAAAATACAGCACAAGAGTCTGAGTGCTGTCCTAACACAAATCCATGATGTTTAAGGATTTGGATCAAGCTACTGGTTGGCACAGTCTGTATGGTGAAGAGGTATGATACATTCAAATACTTTTACAGGATTAGTGACAGTCAGAGATGTAATCTTCTCTTGGTTCTTAATAATAATTTTATTCTTAATATTTATTGTTTCAACTGCACTTTTGAATAGAAAAATTAGTTTTCCTCTATAGTAGGCTAAAGAAGACACCAAAATGGGAAGCTGACTGGTTTATGGCTTACCATAAACCACTGAAGCAAATGCACTAACAAGTTTGTTTGGTTTCCAAGTTAACAGTCCTGTGAATTACTACTGTGAAAAACCCCACAGAAATTCTGCATTTATGCTATAGTCATAAATGTCTTTTTTTCCTCCCATCTACCATTCTGTAAAATAAATACTGTTTCTGTACTTCTCTGTCTCACAGGGATGCTTAAGTCAAAACTCTATATCCATGAAATACTGATATTCTCAGAGGAAAGAACTGAAAGCCAGAAAGAAACATTATCAACCCTGACCTCTCACACAAGACAAGTCACACAACAATAGAGAAATTGCTGTCTTTAGGCAATTACTGCTGTCAGGGCTGAGTCATCCCTTTGAGAAAAATATAAAATTTTGATTCAAGACCATTAATCTAGCAAAATCTAATGGCTTGCTAGTCATTCTAGTAGTTAACAGTACTCACAGTTAAAAATGGAATAGTCTCACTCTGCTTCCAACTTTCAGCTTGAGCACGTTTTTCAGTTTCTGCTCAGCAGAAACAAACAGCTTAAAGTGAGGAATAGCACCAACTATTTTCCTTTAAAAAGTCCAAACACTGAAGTTCATGCTTTTTAAAATTTTTTTTGCAGCAGTTCTTGAAAGATTTAAAAAACAATCAATCAATCATAAAACTTCAAATAGGGGTAGGAAGGACAAAATACTTACAACTCTGTTATTAGTCTGATTTTGTTCTAGACAAGATTAGTTCTTTCTCTCTTTCCTGTAATGAAAATGGATGCAGGGGCAATGTAAGCAAATGGTGTGCATATTCATAATCGAAAACATGCACTGACACAGAAGAATCACCGGTGTTTGTTACCAGACTGCCTTAAGCTTCCATCTTACTCCGGTATATCAGCACCTCTCCCACAGGAGCACCCAGCGGGGTACCCCTTAAGCCAGGTGAGGATCAGTGGAGAGCTGAGGGCAAGGAGCTCTCAGCAACAAAGATCCTACAGCTGAAAACACAGGTGAGAGTGAGGGCTATGAAAGAAGTAACTTACTGGACAGATAAACTAACAACCTAGTATGTAAGTGTGGTTTCCCCATCAGTGCAGTCTTAGGGACTTTTCTTTCCTCGGGGCAGGCAGCCTCATTGATGCAGTGCATATGAGCTTGTATTATATTTAACATCCAACATCTACGATGCCAATGACCTTATTAAAGAATGCCCATTTTGTCTCCTTCAATTCAAAACGAAGTCCTGCAATACAGGATCAACATCAAGCCAAAGGAAGTGGAAAATTGAAGAAATTACTGCATCTAAATTTGACTCAAAAGCCTTTATTCATTGTAAATCTGTGCATCACTCTTCCCCCTACACCAAGCAGATTTTGCCAGAATATACTTCCAACTGTTTTGTACTTTGCAGTTATTTCCAATACACTGATAGGCATATTAGATTCCAACAGACTTGGAGGTATTATTAGAATTTATCTGGATAGTTGTTCTCGTAGAATGCAGAGGACATTTTACTATTAATACGGAAACACTGTTGGCTTGCATAAAGAGTAACAACAAAAAAATCAGGTTCCTATCACTTGGCTGCAGACAGGATTCCTGATTTCAGACAAAGTAACAGCTCTTCCTTCCACTTTATGGAAAATCCCACGTCACCTCAATGAAAAAGCCGCAGCTCTTGGAATGGATTTTCTGTTTCCTGAGTGTAAGGACAGGCTGCAAGAGCAGATTAAGTCTGCTACTTTCTTACTGTGCCTCCAGCTCCTCCTGGTCCTGGCTAAGCAAACTCAGAAAAACAGGGCTACCTTAGGACTCCTCTGATACTTATCTCCCCTCTCCTCCTGAGTGCAGACAGCCGCAGGGCAGGCAACTGGGCGTTCCCCTCTCTGGGGAGAAGTTGTTTTCTCCCTGTGAACGGCCATGCAAGCGGCTACTAGAAGACTCGCAACCTTGAAGTACCCAACTGAATGACATTCAGGGAAGGGAATGTCTGGAAACAGATTATTGCTTCCTTTTTCTTCTTATGTCATGTCCATCCTCACATAAATATCAAAATTATAAGCAGAAAGCAATTTTGGAGCTACTACTCGTTAGGGAACAAGTTACCTTAGAGAATGCATCAAGAGAATAATAAAAGATTAATAACAAACATTATGTTTCCAACATTTTTATTATATTCCACAACTTGAATCAATCAACACCAAACTTCTTTTACCTCACATTGCAAAAATAGAACTGAACTAAGTAATATGCCTACAACTTCTTCCCCTGCACATTACTTCTTTCTCTACCTAAATTGAATTGGTTGGCCAGCTTAAAAAACAGCTTGGAAAACTGGATTGCTGAAAATAACAGATATGTCTGAAACTTCCAAGTAAGTGTTACTACTCTTGTACATTTGTTAGTTATTTTAAATTCCTGTGGCCTCAGGAGATCACATCTACTTTGATTCTCATGCACCCTCTTCCCAGCAGTTCTAATACTGGCAGCATTAAGTCAACAATCAATTAGAAAGCATACTTTCTAATCTTTCTGTAATTATTCCATCCTATTGACACAATACTTAAGATACCAGGAAAAAATATGAAACACTTATACACAGAAAAATGTTTTTACACACATGTTGTTTGTAAGGAAAAAAGTTCATTTCTGAATAAAATCAGAGACAATTCTATCCTACTTCAGTCTTCACAGTCTAATGCCATTTTAAAAGTTATAATTCAATCTGATTTTTCTATTTTGAACATGATTCAACTTACATGCTTGCTTTCATTACCCCATACAAACTAGGTATACCCAGGCCATATAAATACTATTTGAGCCACGTGGAGAGTAGCCTCATGTACTGCCAGTAACACATCATAGCTAAGGTGGACTCTCAAGCGGTCTTTCCTAAGTTCAAACAGAAAGAACAGTGCTTTCAACCACATGTGCATGCAAAAAAAAGTTCCAACATTTGATTTCTCTTGCCAAAGTAGAATGAAAATATTAGAATTATCTCTAAAATATTAAGTACAAACCTGCCTTTAAGAAATATCAGATGATTTAAAGTATTCATATAATAAATACCTAGCATAACCACTCAATAGAGGGGACATTAATTAAAAATTAATTTGTGAAAGTTAAAATTGCAAACATTTCTGAGGTAGGACATTTGCTCTGGTGGGTGGGTGGAGCAGCCCAGGGAAGCACAGAGCAGGGGCTGGTGGCACTCGCATCCCTGGCAAGGAAGGAAAATGGCAGGGGCTTTTTCTCAAGGAGGGCCACTTACAGTTCTCTGTGTGCCCAAACCTGCCCCTTCGAGTTGGATCACAGACTCAGCTGATTTTCATGGTTTTGCCTGGGAGCAGGTCCGGTTTGGTGAGGCCCCAGGGACAGGTCAGCAGGTTTCCTCAGGAGGCAGCTCCTCCTCAGGCCGCCTGCCAGGACACCCTCTGTCACACAGCGCAGGCCACGAAGCCAGGGAAATGATTCAGAGAGAAACCAAACGCTTTTCCCTTTTTTATTTTTCAGCTAAGTCTGAGAATGGATAAAGACCAAGGACAGGAATGAGCTACTACTGCTGGCACCCAGTAGCCAAAAGAAAGTAAAGTATCACTCACAGGGTGTTTCTGAGTTGTTTTCTTTTAGCTGCAAAGGGATACAATCTCTGTTTTGTAAACTAAGAATAATATTTAAACAAAACAAGGAGGTATCTACTAGAATTAGTATACTAAATAGACCAGCTACTTAAATACATTAGATTTACTATATTCTCTTAATATACAGTCTAAATAGTCAAATAAAAAAAAAAGTTTGAGTACTATCTGCAGCCAAAAATTTTTTTAAAATTTAGTTTCAATAAGCAGATATATCTACCAGTTACTTATCAGCTTTGAAAAAAACATTCTTAGAAAGTTTCTACTACTCAAACCCACATATCTACATACCCTGGAAATATATATATTAGTAGCATTCCACTTGACTAAGACAATTGCCATATATATATATGGCTTTAAAGCCAGTGAAAAAATTCTTTCACACCATTTTACCAAATTTTAAGTTCAACTGAAAAATAATTCTCTGGACCCACAGCTAAAGTATAATTTCTGTAAGAGTGGTCAGAAGTACAAATATACCCTCTGACCCAGAGGCATACAAGTGCCAATTTATGGCTGAGACTTCCACAAATACTTAAGACACTTCAAGAAGAATTTAAGAGGCTGAAGAGTGCAAGCCTCAAACCCAGCATTTGGCCACTCAAGTGTAAAACTTTCTACTGGTGAAGGTTTCCCAGGCATCAGTGTTGTGCTACTACAGTAGTGCCGTGGCTGAAATCTCTCGTGGGGGATTATACACTTGCTCTGGCCTCTGGAAAGACAAATCCTTCCCATGTCCAAATCATACGGCTAAAGATAAGGTTGAGCTGAATGGATGTTTTATTTCCCACCCACAGAAGCTTTGTCACTATGCAGTTAAAACCAACAGATTTACATAACGAAAGAGACACCAACCAAGAAAAAAAACCAAACCAAACCAAAACCCCACAAATTTTAAATTCACAAAGGCATTCAACAACATTTTCAAATCCTGATGCTATCAGAAATTTCTTACGTGTGGGTCCAGATCTTAAAACCAATTTATTTTATGGGCATCTATGACCATGTCCAACTATCTCCAAAGTTCAAAGTTAAAAAAAATAATTCCACTCTAATCATAAGCTTCTTTTAAAAGCAATTTTTTTGTTTACACTGTCCAGAAGACTGAGTCCTGAAAAATGAACTATTCTCTCAGAGAAATAAGGATCTTTTCAAAGTGAAGTCAGTCTGCAAAAGCCAGTAAGTATATAAAAGATATTTAAAGAACCAATGTATAGTGGGAATTCAAAATTTTACCAATATTGAAAAGACAAAACTAGTTTGAATTCAACTTGATATTATTGAATGGTGAGTGATAAATCACAACTAGTTGTTACTTCTTTCTCTGATGAATAAGGGATTATAAACACGTGCTATGGAGTTATAAAACTAACCTATATAATATACCTGAGTGTGGGGGCTGTACACCAGTTATTTACTTACCTGTCTTATCTATTTTAAGTGTTGTTCACTTTGCAAGTTCATCAAATCCAGAAAATTTCCCTTGTACTATCTGAGGTGTTTGGCAATCCCAGAAATTTCTTCAAATGACAGTTCTATCTTATACCTATTGATGGATATATATCTTTTACAGATATGACCAGTATAAAGATTGACACTGAATGCTGGTTTGTTTGGGGTTTTTTGGTATAAACCTTGCTTTCAGCCACTTAATTACTTTGCCAACTATTCAGTTGGAACTCTCTAATGAATACTGTGTCCCAGACTGCTTTTACATATTTCTTCTCTTTCCAAATCTTTTATTCAATTACTCCCATGCTAGATGTATCCGAAGCGTTTAAGTAAAGTAGAGGATGTCAGAAATAAAACATCCACTCCAGAAGGTATACAAAGTTGACACAGTATATAACATCTAAGAAAATACTCATATCTCAGTGGGAGGATTAGAGGATTTTCTGGCGAAGTTTTCAAAACTACTGTTTACTGAATAAAGAAGATGTTTCAACATGTATCAAAATTTTAGAAATTTCAAGTGACTTAGTTTATTGACTCAGAAAAGAAATATCTCAATTTTTAAAAATTGGTTTAAATAAAATTTAGACGTTACTATACTAAGAAAGATATTTACAAACCTTTAACAATTGTCTGGTAGCCATTATTTACACTCCTGACAACTATGTCTTCAATCCACAAATAAACATGGTTTAGCTATACATAAAAGTCTAACTAGCAAACATTTTAATTGATTCTACCCCTACATGGGTGCTACTGCATTTACTTAAGCTTTTCCAGGACAATAAAATTAAATCAGGAAGTAAATTACTGGAATCTGGCCAGAGCAAGCCACTACTCACAAAATCAAATTGCTCTCACTGCTCTTGCAGCTCTGCAGTTCTCCTTGCTTGATGTAAGTCTCTCCTTTTCCTGGTACTTTAAATAAAATGCCTAGGCCCTTTTTATTGGAGACTGAGAATCTTGCCAAAGATCTGAATTTTCTCATTCAGTTTGTGTTTGTAAAAAATAACTTAAATACTCCCACATCTCAAATTATTTGGAGAGTTTATCAAAATTCCATCAAATCAAAACTTTTTTCTTGAGCCCATATTAGCCAATATCCCAAATAGTGACAAAATATCCCTTAAAAGTTATCCTGCTTTGGTAGGCTGTGTACTTTTTTATATACATATGCTACACCATCACACTGCTGCTCTAGCTTTTTACTTTATCTTAGCAGACAATGTAATGTGGCAGCTATTTGTATTTATTTTTCATTTTGAATGGCTTACTAGAGTTATCTGTGCACCAGAACACACACTGTCCAAACATATTTTTCAAAATATTTTGGAAAAATTGGCAAAAAAAGTTTTCTCACTTCTCACCATTGAAATATTACAAGACATTAATATACATACACTTTAAAGATTTGAATATTGGTGACTGATTTACTCTGATTACCATGATAATCAATCACTAAATAGAAGCCACCACAAGATACCAAATTAGTGAAATTTTATATCAAAGTGGCCAACTAAAGTGTTGTGAAGTATTTCCTTCTGTAGAGCATGATGGACCTTGGACAGAGGCTATAAGCCTCTGAATTTAACTGTTTTGAGAAGTCTGCACTGAATTTCATGCTGCTCCAGTCACAATGCTCACCTAGAGGTAAGTCAAGCACACATGGACTCATCTATTCTATATTTTTTCTCCAACAAAGGAAACCAGCAGCAGTATGGCTAATAAAATGGTATTAAATCCATCAGTCTGCTTAACACAGTGCAAAGAACTTGACACTGCAGTCATCATTCTGCTTACCCAAAACAGTCACTAGCTAAGGTAACACTGTATACCAAGTAATAATTTTCCTTTTTTAGACCAGCCAGGCAATGAGCAGTCTGTTGTAATAAGTGATTTAAGAGGAAAGAATGCTGAAAGAAAATGTTTCCGAAAGATCCAGGGAGTGGCAATTGCAAAGAGAATAAAAGATCTCAAAGTCAGAACAACAGATCACAACAAAAAAGGGAGCAATGTCACAGGCAGTAAAACTAATTTGTAGTTAAAATACATTTGCTCATTGTTTTGCTTAGTAAAACTTAAAAAACAACTCAGAAAAAAGCCTAAAAGAGAACACTACATTGCACAAAACTTCACACTTTTCATTCTACAAACTTTCACACAGTTTCAAGAAACCCTGCCAGGCACTGCACAAACTCTTCAATGTCCTAATCTTTGCTTATCTTTGTAAATACAGATTAAAGAAAAAGACATGAAGCTGAGAGCCCACATTAGTCTCTCCTTAATGTGTCTTTCTCAAGATTTTGAGACTTTCTTATTTGCAATAAACATTCAATTTTCTGTTTAAAAGAATCACTTGACTCTCATTAGCAGCAGTAATAATGCCACACCAAAAAGAAATTGAATTTGGCAGCCTGATAAGCAAAGGAAGGAAAAGGAAATATTTGAGTCATTCCGTTCCAGCTCAGTCAGCTCTCATTGCACCATCCCTATGGACTGTCTTGAAACTCTGCCCACATTTGCAATAAGAAAACCTTTATGCTATTTTTGTTTCGGTTTGGTTTTTTTATTAAATCCAAATGGAACAAATGATAAAGACAATTTAGCTCAGTTGTTTTCCTTTTACTGTGTGTGTATATATATATACACACAATATACACAGCATGTGTATATATAAATATTTAGATACACACCTATACACAAGTATTTAAAATACTAACTTCTTTTCATACATAAACTTCACGAAGGAAAGCAACTATAAATGTTTAGATTGGGTGATATAGATTTCAAATGTTACCTTTATTAAATGGATCTTTTCTGTAAGTGAAATCTTATCCTATGAGGCTGTAAACATTTCGGCTTGCTGAAAAGAGACTCAGCAAATGTCCATGTCCAGGAAGAACCAGAAGCCTGGGGGTTACTCATGTGTACAAAGCTATGCAGAAGTTCACATCTGCAAGATGAAATCTAGAGTGTACTAAATATTTGATCATAAAATAAGATAGGAAGTGGGGAAAAATGCTGCAAACAACAATAAGCTTTGAAAGTTTCAGAAATGTGAATTAAAAAAGAAATCATTGAAAAAATACCATTTTGAGAGATGAATCAAGATGGATGAAAATTTGGTTTGTTTTTCAGTCATTCAAAGTACAATTAGAGTCTCAAAACATTAAACCAGCATTTTCATTTTATCCGTTATATGCAGTAAAATATTCCTGGAAAGGCCATTTCATAATTTAAAAAAGTAAAACAATATGCAATTTTACACATAATGCAGTATTTATCTTCTTCTTTTGTTATTTCCTGGATAGTTGTCTGCTATTTTTTCATGTCATAATAGCAATATCAATTTCTTTTATTATATTATGTTGGTTTCTTTCCAGTTTCCTTCTATCTTCATGCCAAGCTCTGTTCTTTATTGGCTGTACTTCCTATTTTTCTTTTCTGCTACACTTTCAACCTTTTAACTTAAATATAGCTTACTTATAGGGTGTCGTGGTTTTGCTAG
>WBMZ01015752.1:0-17706 GCA_013400975.1 Atrichornis clamosus
TCCCATCCCACGCTGCCGACGCTCCAGCCTGCTCCAATTTGCCGGCAGAGAAGCTCATTTTCTCCCTCCTCCCTCGTCTGAGGAGCTGCATACACATCCCTTGGCTTTCCCTCTTCTCCACAGGCTTTTCCAGAGCCCCTTCCTCCCGTTGTTTGTTCGTTCCCTGCACTCCATCCCGTCTTTTGCCTTCCTCCCTGGTTTGATACCGCATCTCGCTGGTCCAGCTTCGCACTCTAGAGCAGGGGTATTAGGTGGATTCCCCACAGAGTAGAAATTGAATGGAGAGAAGTGGCTGGTTTCCCAGCAATCATTTATCTGATTAAAAAAACACTCCCCAAACTCCCCCTCCTCCGCCGGTCCTACGCCCCCTCCAAAAAGCGCATCGGCACCAGGGCTGGTGTTTGAACCGCGTTATTCAAATTGTTGGGAGGGGCATTTAGATGGGAGAATAACTGCCAGAGGATGGTTCTCGGGGGATTTTCTGAACTGAAATGTGGAACGTGGGTTGTTGTGAGGAGGAGGCAGAGAGTCAATAATGCTGAGCCGGAGTCCCTTGGTGGTTTCTACCTTTGTCCCCATGTAACAAACAGCCTGCCCACATGCACGTGCCCACACACGTGTTTGCCCATCACACACAGTGCATGGAGGAGCCCTTAGCAGAACTCCACAGCACAGCAAGCTGCTCCTGCTGTTCCCTCCCTCCTCTTTTTTGTCTTACTTCAAGGCTGATTCCACATAAAAGAAGGAATCTGCCTCACAAGATGTCTGTCTCCTTGTTTGTTACCTGCACGGGTTTCGTTCTTTCCAAACCAGCCTATCCAAGGCTGGTCATTTTCTTCCCCAACATTCCTGTTGTAATTGGGGGATGGAAAAGTCACCCCAAGACCCCTGTGGGGGAGCCTGGGCAGTGGGTTTGGCTGGTGCCTGTTCCTGTGAGGGTGACAGGCAGCTGTTTACAGGTATTTACATCCCAGAGTGCTCCCAGTGCTCTGTGATTTACAACAGGGGCTCCTTGCTGATGTCAAGGGCAGCACTGCTGCTGACATCCCAGCGTCTGCAAACCATTCCATGGGCCTGGCGTGGTCCCAGCTCCCAGGGCTGCTGGCTGCTGGCTGCTCTCTGCTCTCAGCTGCTCTCTGGGCCACGGGGTGAAACGGGAATGGCCCGAGTGGAGCTTTTCGGCCTCGGAGCACCCTCAAGCCAGTGGCCAGGGCTCAGGTTTCCTGCTTTTTGACAGGAGGGCTGCTCAGAATGAACCTCTCTCTGCTCCTTCTGGAGGATTTACACTGCCACAAGTCCTCATTTTTTCCAGATGTTTTACCTAATAAATCAAGGAGTCTCATCAGAGGATTCGAATCCAAAAGCTGTTACCATGACTTCAAAGGCAGAGGCTGGAGTGGAAAGAAGCAGAGCAGACATTTTATACCACTCTGTACTCACTGATCATGAAAATACACTCTGCTCCCAGGATTTTTTTCCTGTGGACACCAGAACTCCAACCACAATTAAATAAAATGGTGCTGTGCTCCTTCAGCCAACCTTTGCTTAAAAGAATGGAGCTGCCGGAGCCTCGGGCTGCAGGGCTGGCAGGAACCAGGACAGGGCTGGTCCTGAGAGGAGCTGAGCTCTGCCAGCCCCTGTCCAAAATCGGCACCATTGACTCAGGGTTGAACTCACTCCATCATTTCAGATCTATACTCAGCTGCATATTCTCTCCCAGTGCTGGTTTAAGCAATTCCCACATAAAGGATTCAGTGTTCATCTTCTTCAGAGATTGGGAGAGAAAAAGATAAGAAGAGTTACATGGCTGCAAAATGTGATTGTGACTATTCAGACCAATTTGTTCCTTGATCAAGAATGTAACTTTTCTTTTTCCATGTAGTGATGAAGCCTTTCTCTTTACAGTGTCTACATGGTGTCATTTTCTCTTGCTGTTCCACTTCTAAAGATAACTGTGTTTGGAGAAGCTGTTACGTGTTTCTGTCACTCCACAGCACTGGGAGCTGCAGGAGAATGGAATGAAGCAAAGCAGCTGAAGAGAGAAAAGCTGTTCCTGTGGTAGGTAAGCAGCAGGCCCACAAGGTTGGCTTTTGGTTCCCTGCTTTCTCTGAGTGCTGGCCTGGCATCAGAGATGCCCAAGCTCCTCACCCCCCACCCTGTCTTCCCTTGGATCCAGCTGGATTTGGAATCCCAGGATGGTTTGGGTTGGGAAGGACCTTAAAGCCCATCCAGTGCCACCCCCTGCCATGGACAGGGACACCTTCCACTATCCCAGGTTGCTCCAAGCCCCGTCCAGCCTGGCCTTGGACACTTCCAGGGATCCAGGGGCAGCCACGGCTTTGTCTCATCTCCCCACTCAGTGTTGCAGGACTGAGGCGATGGTGCCAGGCAGGAACAGGCTGCTGGTGGCAGGAGGCAGAGGGTGGCCTGGTGGTGGGGAGCCCCTTCAGCATGGACGGAGTGCCCAGTTGAGTGCTGGCTTTCAGGAGAGTTTTTGGGCTGTCTCCTTCCCAGGGCTGCCTGGCAGCACAGCCATGGGGAGGGGAGGCTCTCACAGCCTCCTGGGGGTACCTGCAGCAGGTGATGTGAGCAGAGACTTGGGCTTGTGCCGCCTCAGGATTCTGGGATGTAAATAAGTTGTCACTTAGTGGAAGTGGGGACTGTGCTGTGAAAGTCCTGTGCACCCCCAGCAAGCACTGTAGTTATGTAAAACACACTTGGGTTGTGAATTCACTCCAGGAGACTGTATTTTGTACTTTACGTGTCCCAGACAGTTGGGAGCAAGAAGACATTTGGTCCTGCAAGATGTTTAACCAGATCTGAAAACCTCACTGTAGTTGCCCAAGGGGGTGGATGCTTCGGAGGAGGGAATGTCCTGCTGCAACCTGGTGGAAGGGAGAGCCAAGTATGGCTCTCTTGTGTTGTAATATTATGATCAAACAGAAAAATAACCTCATTTAAATGTTAATATTCAAATAACAGTCACCACGAATCCGTTTGTTCCTGCCACAGACTTCAGGAAAATTGCTGCTTGTCTTCCCTCCCCCACAACGCTGAATCCCAGCACCCCAGACTGTCGTGACTGCCTGGGATTGGTGACATCTCCACTGAAATGTGGTGGAGCATCAAAACAGAGTGGGAGCAGCACAGCTTGGCTCTGGGAGCCAAAAATAGGTACTATCATTTCTGAGCTGAAGGCTCCCTTCTTCTCCCCATCCAGCCCTGCCTCTTTGGCACGTGCAGCCATAATCTGGTGTTCCCATGGGACTGAAGGAAAACCACATTCCTAAAGCATCAGGGCCTGAAGTGGTGGCCGTGCTTTGGAGGCAGAGAATGTTATGACGTGGATCCTAAATGAGGGAGCATCAATGGGGATGGTTTGCAGATTTTCTGCAGGGAATGGGTGTAGAAAGGAGCGCGATTCACCTGCTGCACTGCCACGTGGAAAAGCGATACACCAAAAAATGGGGAGCTCAGATTCCTTTCACTGGACAGCTGCTCAAATCCTTGTAATTGAATGAGTGAGTGATGAACATAGCACACTGGATTTCTCTCTGGATCCTTTCTCTCCTTTATTCTGTTGACTGTGAATCTCAGTCATGCTTTCACCTGTTTTTTTAAGTCTGTCCACTGGAGTAAGTATTTGTCTGCTTCTGCCAAACCCCAAAAACTCCATTTCATTTAAAAAAAAAAAAAAAAAAGATTATTTGGGAAGGGTGAAGTTTGATTCACAAAGATAATGCTCTTTGAAGATGCGTGCTCCTCTGGCAGTGACTGACTCAAAGGAGTTCCATCTCAGGATGTTGTGCTGCCCTCAAGGCCACGCACAGGAGGAGGGTTTGTGCAAGGCCCTGTAAATCAGGGCTTGTTACAGGGATGTCAGACACGACTGCACCAGGGGCTGTGAACAGGGAGCAGGTGAGGAGTCAGAGCAAGTCCGAACCAAGGGAGAAAAGCCACAAAGCTCCCGTGTCTGGTTCCCGATGCTTCCCAAAAGTGCAGTGTCTGCACACTGCTGCTGTGTCCTGGGAAAAGCGCAGGCTGCTGCGCTGATCCGTATCACATTTTCAAAGTGCTCCAGTAATTGGATGAGTAGGTTTGGTGGGAACATGATTGGTTCTCGATTTCTGCCATCAGGAAAGATCTAAATGAAGCTGTGTGAGCACATCTCCAGCCCAGGTTTCTTTCCCACGCCAGGCCACTGGGTTTGTGCTCACCTAAGGCAGTGGTGACCAGGCCACTGGACACGCAGCAGGGGACCTGTTGGATTAAACTTCCACTGGAGTGGAGGAAGAAAACTCCCAATCTTTGTGCATGCAAATAGGAATTTCTCCTTTTCCAGCAGCAGTTAAATCCCAAGGCTCTGACTCCACTGAGCTCCTGAGTGCTGTTGCAAGAAGTGATTTGGGATCTCAGTGTGCAGTCTTTGGAGAAGGGGCCAGTGCTCCTGCTTTTCCCCTTCCTCAATCCCATGACCATCCCAGGTTTCCAGAGGCTCCAGCTGGCTCTTTCCATCCCCTGCTTGTCTCTCAGACTCCAGGCTGTGTGATGGACATGAGGTTTGTGGGCACAGAGCACAGGGGGACATCACAGGGGGACACGTTTCTCTCCCAGAATGATCGTGTGATCTTTGCATCTTCCCAAACTCCTGTCAGTCCAGAAGAGAAGCTGAGCTCAAACCAGAATGAAGCCGTAAGGGCTTTGAAATGGGCCACGAGACGCCCTTTGTTCAGGAGCCCAGGCTGGTGGAAGGTTTCAGGGATGGGATGTAGTTGTGGGCCAGGATCAGGGATGTCCACAGGTCCGTTGTTCAGGCTGCACACACCTGTCTGTGCACATCCCTACGAGCACATTCCACCGTGGTTTCTCCACTACTTTTTGTTATTTCTCAGTATTCCCACTAATATTTCATGTATTTTTCTTGGTTGCTGGTAATTTCAGCAGTGGAAGTGCTGACTCTGATGTCCTTCTGGGACATGACACTGGCTTGGAACAACCCAGCAGTTTTGTGTGGACCTACAGAAAATGTTCTGCTCACTGATCTCCAGTCCCAGGAACATTCTTGGTTTCTCTGGTAACATCCTTATGCACAGCACTGATAGAAGACATTTGTGTAGATGAATGACCCAACAATTCCAAATAGTATTTATTTTTCAGGAATTCTGGGTCTCTAGAATGAGGGGACAGGAAAGCTGGATAACTCCAGATCTCGACCCCGTGGGGTTGGTGTCTCCCTTCCAAATCTGACCAAGCAGAACCTGCTCCTCCTCCTCAGCTAAGGGGCTGTGTGAGGAAGTGGGAGCTGGGAGAAGGAGGAATGTTGGCTGGATCTCATGTTGTCCTCTGGAAGGTTTTAATGATCTTTAGCTTCCATATAGAAAGGCACCTGCTGGAGCAGCACGTGGAGCTGAGCACATGGGGCCAAGGTCAGCTGCAGCCCTTGAGCCTGAGATTTACCCTTCTCAAGTATATTACATCTCTCTGGATCCCAGGGATAGGTGGGATATTGGGAAGGAATTCTTCCCTGTGAGGGTGGTGAGACCCTGGGATGGACTTCCCAGAGAAGCTGTGGCTGCCCCATCCCTGGAAGTGTCCAAGGCCAGGCTGGACCGGGCTTGGAGCAACCTGGGATAGTGGGAGGTGTCTCTGCCATGGCAGGGGTGGCACTGGATGAGCTTTAATGTCCCTTCCCACCCAAACCAGGCTGTGATGCTGTGATTCTGTGAACCCTCTCAGTGCCCTCAGGCTGACCCTGTTATTTGTTATCCTCTTTCACCTTATTTTAATTACAAAATAGAAGCTTTTTTGTGCTGTACCTCCCACCCTGGCTCTTGAAGAGGGGTCACTATTTTAACACTGGGAGACATCATGGAAGTATTGCTGCTTTCCACTGGAAAAACAAGGGAGATCTAAGGCTGCATCTAAGCAGACACCTGAAATTTGGGCACCTTAGTCCAAAGTCATGATCCTGAAAAACCTGCTCTCAGCTTTCCCTGCTGCAGGAGCTGCCTGTGCAAGGCAGACTCTTCAGCATTTAACTTCTTCCTCTGCCTTCTCAAAGGCCCTTGAGGGGATGTCTTCCCAGACAGACCTTTCCTGCTGACAAGACTGACTGGTATTTCTCCCTAAAATACTTGGATCAAAATGGCCTTGGTGTGGTGGAGGAGGGCAGTGGCTGCTTCCACTGGCCTGGCCATGTGTCCCGTGGTTGGAGCAGTCCAGTCCTCAGGACAAGTTCATGTTCTGGGAAAGGCCAAATGACCCCGAGGCTGTTTCCTAGGAAGCATCCCATGTTCAAGGCCAGTCTTGGAATTCCTCCTGAAGCTCCTTTGAGGGCCCTTACACTGGGAACAAGGATTTCCATGACTTTTCAACATCTCCTGCCCAGGATCTGTGTTTTAACTCAGAGTGACATCATCACCTTGCTGGAGTTTGGGGCACCAGAGGGCTCAAACTGCACTGCAGACAGGGCAGGTGACACAAAGGGGGCTGAGCAATTTGGAGTTAATTTGGAATTATTAGGGAATGCACTTCCTAGCAGCCAGAACAGTAAGGATAGAGAGGTGGCACTTTGGGCTCTGGAATGGGACAGGGGAGAGCAAAACTACCCCCAGCTAAGTCTGTAAGTAAAGACTAAACTATCTCTAATTGCATCCAGGCAAACCCTCGAGTAGACAGCCTGCAAGTGCTTTACAGAAAGTGGACAGCAAAAGCTTTTTGTACAAGCATTAATCTTGATGCCTCACTGGGGTCAGCTGGGAGGACAAGGAGAGAATTCAGTGCAGTCAGCACCGGCCTGTAAAGATCTATGTCCAGCTTTGCATTTCATTCTGTTTATCTGGGGCTATTAATTAGCTCCTTTCAGTTTCCCTGGGAAGATCTGTGTGTTAGGGCTCCTGAACACTCATAAAGATCTGTCATTGATTGCCTGGGCAGCTAAATTGGGTCGACACTTCACTACTCAGAGGTGTCTTAACTTTGCATCCTTTTCTGCTGGGGCAGGAATACCAGGGATGACTTCAATCTTCTTGGAATCTGCTTGTACACGTTGCTTTCCTAATTTCATGCCTAGGTATGGCATTTCCATTACAAAGGGGTTGTGTGCTGAGCTCTGCTGGTCTGGGTCTTTCAATAGCTGATCAGAGCTGGTCATGTGCTTGTGCTCTTTTCCCTCAGAACAAAACATCATCTACACAGATCCTGGGCTATCAAAGCCCCTGGAACAGTTCAAGTGCCAAACACAACCCCAACAGCAGCCTGAGAAATGATGTTTCCCAGTGGGGCTGTTGAATATGCACAAACGTATGGTCTGTTTTCCAACATGCCTGTCAGAGCCCTGCTGCTGCCTCCAGCAGAGAGAAATATTTGTCATAGGCCATTTCCCCCCAAACTTTACTGCTTGCAGGAAATAGAAAAGGTTCTTTCCCAACATATTTATTTGTGTTTGACTGAAATCACAAAGGGTTGTATTTTTCCCCTTTCTCTGGTCACCCAGGAGTGTCCACTGCTGTCAGTTCTGTCATTTCCTCTCACCTTTCACAGAGTTCGGAGCCTTTTCACCCCTTCCTCTGGTGTCAGCTGTACTCCACGTAAAAATTCCAGACAGGAGAGGAGCTTTAAGGTGAGTGTGTTCCATTCAGGTTTACTCAGCACCTCATTGCCCAGGCCATCTCTTTCACTCTCTGTGTTTCCACATACATTGAACAAGGGGTCCCTTTGGTCAGAGGGAGAATCCCCACTGTGGGAGCTGACTTAGAGCAGTGTCACTGCTCAATTCCAAAAGTCTGCTTGTAGCTCTTGTGGGGGTCAGTTAAGTTCCTAGCAGTGCATAAGTTGGTGTACAACTTCAATTAACTCATATCCACTTACCTTTGTGGCTGGTACCCTCCTCCTGCGGTGTCACCCCACCTGCCCTGGGCCCAAACAGGGACTCCAAGTAGGGAAGTCTCGGATTTTGTCCATGCTTCCAACTCTGTTGGCATTCCCACATTCTTGATCATTGAATCACAGAATGGTTTGGGTTTGAAGGGACCGTAAAGCCCACCGAGTCCTAACCCCTGCCATGGGCAGGAACACCTTCCCCTATCCCAGGTTGCTCCAAGCCCTGTCCAGCCTGGCCTTGGACACTACCAGGGATGGGGCAGCCACAGGGTCTCTGGGTAGCCTGTGCCAGGGCCTCAGCACCAAACACAACCAAGAATTTCCTCCCAATATCCCATCTAAACCCATCTTCTCCAGGTGCCCACTTGAGGTGCAGTGCAAGGTTTCTTACCTTTGTCACTTCTAACGGGACAGGCACCATTCTTCTGCCTCGACTGAGAATCAGTGAAACCTTTCAAGTGTCAGAGCTGCCTGTAGCCAGGAACAAGACCAACTTCATCTTCTGGTGTGGAAATTGCTCCCAGCCAGGTACCTGCCTTTGTGTCCGAGCTCCCACTGCTGCCTTCCCTCAGCAGGAGCCTGTGCACAGCGGGTGCTCCTTCGGGAGCCTCTGGAGGCACCTCACCCCGTGCACTGCTGTGTTTGCCTGAAACTGGATGCAGTACTTAAAAAAAAATGAACAGAACAGGAGTGGGTTTGAGGTTTTTCTTCCTAATGTCTTTCACTGGTACTTTTTAACAGCTTTTTTTTTTAAGCTGAGCATAATCCATGAGCTCTGCTCTTTAGTAAAAACACACGTTAGCAGCAGTAGTAGCAGTGAACATCAAAAAATGTCAGCAGTAGTGTTCCTTGTGTTCCCCTGTGCTACCTTCTCCACAAGCAGTGCTTCCCAGAATGTCCTGGCAGCCTGAGGAGTGGTGGGCACCGTGATGACACCCAGAAGGAGCAGCTGAGTGCTGCTGATTGCTGGAGGTCAGCAGGAAAACACTGGGCTCTGTCTGACAGGACAAACCCAACACATCGTGGAGCAAGTGCCAGCCTGAGAGGGGGGTCAGAGGCAGATTGCAGCCGTTTGGGACTAGGAGAAGATGAGATTTGTGAGAAAGCTTTTCTCCATCTGTCAAATTTATCTTATTTGTTACCTGCCTCAGAGGGCTTGCGGCCAAAAAATGCCATTGCTGTGCTTCATGGAATCTAAATGTCCACATGATACAGACATAAACCTCAATTTCTTCTCAGCTCTCACTGTTTTGGACATGGAAGGAGAGCCTTTTTGAGAAATTGATTTTTCTTGAATACCTGTGCTTCTGTGCTTTCAGAAATGAAGGGCACTCCTGATAACTTCTGATAGCCTGAACATCTTTCTCTACCAATTCCCCATTTTCAGCAATGTAAGTTTGTTTCAAGCATCTAAATTCTCTCCAGTTTTTGGTAGTGATCCTTTTTAGCTGAATTCCTTTGGGAATGTGAAGGCATCTTTCTTGTGCACAAAATGTCCATTGCCTGTATAGCATAAGAGCATTTTCTTCCCAGATTCCCCTACCAGCATTCCACTATGGAAGGAGGAGGAAATGCCTTTCAACTTCTGGTTCTTCTAAGAGCGTCTCTCAAAAAAATGTGTATTAGTGGAGAGGGAAGCAGGTGGAGCAACAGCCTGGGCAACATTTACCTGCTCACAAGGAAGTGGATCAGCACCTTCACCTCTTTTTGGGGCAGTGGTGTTCAAACCCGACCGATCCCTGTCGGAGTGAACTCGCAGCTTTGGTTTCCTGCTGCTCCCTGTGCTCTGTTCAGTATCTCTGAACACCTTTGTGTCTCCCTTGGACACAGAGTCACATCCTGACCTCTCTGAGACACAGTTCATATTTCTCAGAATCGATAAACTTGGGCTGCAGTGGCAGAAGCACCAGGCAGTTGTTAAGTACTGTTGGGAGGAAAAGCACAGTGGTGTAAGGACATTTCCTAGGGAACTCTATTCAGGCAGTTGTTTGAATTAGTCTGCTTTAGGGGCTCAGCCAGGGGGCTGCAGCCTGTAGCACTCATGTAATTTGGTTTCTAAACTGCCATTCGGGTACGGAGGGAATAAAAGCAGTGGTAGAACTCCCATGTGACAGCAAACCCAGGGGCCCCGACGTGCCGAGTGCCCGGACGTGTCAGGGAGATCCGAGGGCTCGTGGCTCCATCCCCCACATTTCACAGCCCATTGGAGCCCCTGATTCACTCTCCTGACTTTCATCACCAGTCCCCTGGGATGAGCATGGAAAGGTGAGAGAATGGTGGTGTTTTTGCAGAACTGTTGCCCTGAAGGGATGTTTAAACAAAAAAAGGAAGTGAAATGAATGTCTGTGAGAAGTGTGGGATTGGAGCTTGAGGAGTCAGACTCTTCACCTGCCTGAAGGCTGCCCACGTTTTCTCTGCCAGAGCTCTCAGTGCAGCACCACTCCTTGGCACTAGGTGTGTTCTTAGCCTTTTGAACTGTCCTTGTGTCCCCACCTTGCTCAGTCCTGCAGCTGAGAAGAGTCAGCCTGTGCTCATGGGGGTGAGAGGTTGCACTGGTAACACTAGGGAGGAATGTTGGCTAATTTACCCTAGTTTTGGAGATGCATAAAAATTGCAAAAGGTTAGAAAGGATTTAAAAATAAAATTTATGCAGAACAAGTCAAGGCATAGCTCTGCTTTCAAACCAGGAACTGCTGGGAACAGAAGGTTGTTTCTCTCCTTAGCAAATCAGGGCTGTATCCCTGTTGTTGCTCTTTGGGAAGAGACCTTCATGCTCTCCTCTGACAGCTACAGCACCAAAATCTTATCCTTGGACAAGACTTTTGCTGTGTTCCCAGGTTCTGCAGCATGATTTTCCTGGCAGGAAGGTGCTTTTGGAGGCACCACAATCACAGTGCACAGACCCTGTGGGAAAGTAGTTCCCCAGGACTCCAGGCACCCTTCAGGGGCACCCTATGAGCTTGGGTAGTGGAAGCCCTTTGTAAACAAGGTCTTGTTATGAAAAGTTTAATTTTACAACTGTTTGAGCATGTCCCTTTTTCAGACAACATGGTCTGAAAAAGACAGACAAATGTTCACAGCATTTGAAAGGGTGATGAGGTTTGTCTGAGCATTCCGGTTGGAGGCAGAGCCAAAACTCTGCCTTTAATGGACTCAGAGTGCATGAACAAGATCATTACAGCAAACAGGACTCTGTCCCTGTCCCAACCTGTCATCCAATGTCTTTATTCTTTCCTGTTTCTGTGGCTCTTCATCCCTGTCTTCACTACATCGTAGCAATGACTGGTTTTGAACTGTTGAATTAGTGGACTAAGGTAATTTTGTCCATATTTACTCTTCTGTTGCAAGGTTTCTGCTACTGCTCTGTGCCTCCAGTTCCTGCCATTTAAAGCAGAGGAACACTTCAGCCACTGTTTGCAAACAGAGGCTCCTGGAATCCTTGTTTCTGTATATTCACTTTTAAACACCTAAAATCATAGTCTGGGATACAGACCAAGAGGAAGGACACTTGTGGGGCTTGTAGGTCGAGTCTGTTTGGTCCCAAGTTACATGTGGACTTGCTCACCTAACTGGCTGATGTGTTTGTATCTCACACAGGTCATGTGGCTTTTCCTTTCCATTTCCAGGAGTCCCGGGAAAGGTGTCTTAGCCTCCCCTCTCCTGGGAGTGCAGGGTGTTCAGGCTCTGGGTGTGAGGAATGGGGATGCCACGTGCCAAGAATGAGAGAATGAAGGATTCCAGCCGTATGAGCCCACAGCTCAGCTGACCCTTTCAGGTAACACACAGAAAGGACCAGGCTGTGCTGCTGGTGGTACCTGCCGTGGGCAGAGGTGAGGTTTGTGAGGAGTGCGGGATCCCCGGGAGTGACGGGCTGAACATTTTCCACGCATCCTCTGCTGTTGGTCTAAGGTTGTTTCTTTGATTTCCCAAGCCCAGAGGCAAATGACTGCTTCTATGTGCTAAGCATCAATTCTTTTCATTTTGTTCTTATCCTTTCTCCTCTCCACGGTTTTCTCTCGCTTTGAATTTCCTCAGATCTGCAGTCTCACTTCCCCTGGCACAGGAGAAAAACGTGATGGTGTTTACAGAGCACCGAAGCACTGGGAGATGTGAAGTGTGGACCTGCTGCTCTACCTTTGGTGACTCACAACATCTCTCTGTGGTTCTGCTTTCCCTCTGACTTCCTGCCAGGATAACCTGGACTACAACACCTCTGTGGAAAGGACGTGCTTTTCATGTGTGATCCTACAGTGTCTAACACAGCAGGACCCAACCTCAGGTAAGACCTTCAGGCACTCCCATTATATGAATGAGAACAAGATTGTTGGTGTCAGTAATTAACATTCTTGTGGGATTGTTGGAAATGCTTTGGGATAAACACCACCTGGAATCCTTGCCTGGTTTATGTGGTTTTTAAGCTGCAGAGGAGACTGATCCTGTTTGCAAGAGAGGGCATGGACCATCTGTCTCCTCTCTTACTGGGTGTGCAGAGTCTTTCAGTCCCAAGATGAGTTGCAGTAGCTCAGGGAGAAGTGGGACACTGGAAAGTGAGGACATGGCCCGTGGGGAAGAAGAATGGATTCTCAGTGGTCAGTGTGTCCCCAGTAATGATCTCATCTGAGAACAATGACTAATGACAACCACCAGAACAGGAAAATACAGTCACTGGTAATGCTGTGAACGCTTGTGGCATGGTGTCATCCCATGACAGGCTTCCAGAGATGAAATCTCACTCTGCTTACATGGATGGCAACATCCCGTTGACTGCAATAACATCAGGGTTTCCCCTTGGGGGTTACCTGCATTTCTCTCCTTCTGGATGCCATATCCCACATCATTATGCACATCCTGATAACAAATAAATTACTCTTCTCCTTTAAATGGTGAATTGGATTCCAGTAAACCCTGCATTTTGCATTCTAGGTTCCCTCCATCTACCTCTGAAATCCCTAAATAAACAAACATTGGATTAGATTTCAGCAGCTCCCTCGCTCAGCAGCTGAAGCCTTTAAAAGCCTTTACACCAACTGCCCTGCTTGTGTTTCAGAGTCCCTTAACCTCAGACTCAGGGAGCTCCACCTGCCTCTCAAGCTTCCCAGGGAACTCACCTCAGTGACTGGAAGGTCTGCCTCCATTTATGACCCTCCCTGACTCCAGTGAGGAGCTGGAATTGCTGTTGACATCAGGACTGACACAAGTACGTGCTGGGGTTGGAGGGTTTCTGGCACATGACCTGCTAACCTAGAATTTGCTCGGCCAAGTCCAGAGGGTGACTTTTAACCTCAGAGCAGTTTGCAAAACCACATCTGTGACCAATAAATGTGAAAAATAAATGAAAAAAGAAATAAATCTAGCCCCTACTGAATGCTGAAAGACAGCACACCTCGCTGGGCACTAGTGCTGAAATTGGGATGGAATGTGCAGGAATAATGGGACAGGTCATGTTGCCAGAAGTCATCCGTGGATGGAGCCGATGCCTCACACAAGGGAAGCAGCACAGCAGGTTAAACTGAAGGTATCTCATAGCTCTAAGTCTTAAACTTAATGAGCCACGTCTTTATTTGTGCTGCAGCCCCTTCTCATCCCAAACTGCCTTAACCAGCTGCCAGAGGATGCCCCGTGATGGAAAATTCCCCGGATAACAATAAATTGGTGTAACGATTCAGTGTCACCTCACATCCTGCTAAGCAGTAGAGAAATCACGATGAGAAAAATAGGCACGAGCAGAGTGGCACTGAACAGTGGAATCCTAATTCCGTCACCCTTCTTGTGGGCGACAGATAACCCAGTGCAATTTACAGCTGCTCTGAAGCAGCTCCAAGTCTCAGCAGGAGTCGGGAAAGCTCACTGTAGCCTCGGGACTGAGGAGTCGGAAAGATCAGGGGAGTTGTTGTTCCATAACCTTGCCTCTGCACCAAAACTAGGGGGCTGCTTTGGAATGGGAAGCACTCCAAGCAAAACAGAAAATTTTAATCACTGACATGAAGGTCCTCCTTTGGATCCCTCTCTGGAGAATAGTCTGTCTCTGATGATCATGCACAGACACCCAAAGAAGGTAAATTTTGGATTTAAATCTGGATGTCAGTGTGTGAATGACAGCGTTAAATCTTGGCTGTAAGGCTGAGATATCTCCAAGAAGAGAAAAACACTTTTTCCACGTAAGTGGCTGAGGTAGAGGAGGTAAACATATTGTCTCCCACTATTAAAGGGCGAGGAAATCATTTATACACGTGTATTACACCTTTGCACCTAACTGTGGTGGACTTTTTTAATTCAGGAGCCTAAAAGTTTAGAAATGCCAACATTAAGGTGGCCTGTGCCACTGTAATTTATCCCTTCTGTGCATTTGCATTATGATACAGTATTTAATTGTAATTAGATCACACGCTGTTCTTTCGACAGGTTCCCAGCCTCACTCATTGAACAGAATAGATTGTGCTCACTAAGCAATAATTTTATTTTCTCCTCGCTGTTCACTGTGTGGCCCATGCTTTATTTACAGCAGACTATTCAAATATTGTTCTGAAGACAGATTTATTCATTTCCTCCTGAGCTTTTCCATGGGACTCATCACTATGGTATCCAAGTGCTTCACAAACTAATTCATTTTCTCAACACTGGAGCGAGAACTGGTGTTGCCCTTATTTTACAGACGAGGAACTTGGGCGTACAGACAGAATAGTAAAAAGTATCTTTTCATTTCAGAGATCCAATTAGAAATACTCACTGGCCTGATTTTGTCAGAAAATAGAACACGGCCAAGCATCTAATTGAGTCAGAAGTTGTATCAATTCTCAGTTATTGCACATTTATGTGCAAGTGCTCTTCACTTCTGCAAGTCAGACTTCAAAATGTCAGCCCAGGCACCTGGGCAGTGCGGACTGCACAATTAGTGCAGTGCTGGGCAGGCTCTGTTCAGGGACTGTGCTTTGCATCCCACAGATTCCCGAGGCTAAAAATCCTTTCTGGAAGCAGCAGTCACCTGCCCCACCCACAGTGCTGTGCTTGCTCGCTCCGCAGTTCCTCACGAAGTACATAAAATACCTACGTCTGATTTTCACAGGAAATGGGGTGGAAGTTGTTGAGGCCCTTGCCTGGGTTCCCTGACCTTGGTTCAGTGTCTGAGCCTGGCTTACCCTTCTGCACTGGCCACCTCTATCCCGGTGTTTGCTGGCTGGGGAGTGTGGTACTGTGCAGCCTGACTACTGGTGCTTTATTGATGATGTATTTCTTTCCCATTTAGAGAGCACCCCAGCAGTGTAGTCCTGTGCTGACATTGCTGCAGGCCACCAGCAATGTGGGAATGTCCCTGTATGAGGGATGACATGCTTGGCACACACTCCAGCACTCCAAGGGGACAAGGGACATTCTCAGTGTGTTTCAGGTACTTGCTGCTGACCGTTTTCTAGGTGGTCTTTATTCCTATTCCTAAATCCTCACCTTTCTGCTCTGCCTCCCTCCGTCTGTCATTCCTGTTCCTACGTCCCTGTCTCTAGTGAATTCCCTCTTCCCATAGGCCCTGCGGCATCCCACACCTTGCCCCGGGGTCCTTTTCCCTTGCCTGCTCCAGCTCTTCCATCCGATCCCTTTCATCCAGCAAGTTCTCCCTCAGCCCTTAACCAGACCACAGGGATAGCTCCTGGTCCTCCTGGGCTGCATGTCCTCCTCCCAGCAACCTTCTCCCATTCCCACTCTGGTTTTAAGTCTTCTCCCAACAGCCTGGCTTCCAGACTCTTCCTTAGGAGCTTTGCTTTATCCCTCCCTTCAGGCAGACCTGTTTTTCCTTCTGACTGTTCCCTTCCCCAGCCCTGGAGAACCTGTCTCTCTCCAGACTCTCTGTGCCTGCCAACTTACCTGTCCCAGATCCAGTTCCCGTCCCCACCACATGTTATTCACGGAGCTTCCTACTCCGTGTTTCCCAAGAGGACTGGAAGGACAGGTTCCCTGCTCACCCTTCCTACCTGCAGACTTGGCATGGTTCAGAGCAGCCAGGAATTGCAGGTCCAGCTCTGACTCCCACAGCCCTGGGTTGTGATGAGGATGGAGCTGCTGTGGAGTGGAAGCACCAGGAAGCCCCTGCCGAGCACCAGCGGGACTTTCAGGAGGGTTTTCATGGCCGGGTTTGAGGGAACACCTCTGACAAAGTGACCATTCTCATTTTCAGACTGGAAAATCCCTGACAGAAGGAAAAAAAGGAGAAATGTTTATAATTTAACCCGTGGTATGAACTTCAAATGCTTAAATTTCAGCCCAGTGGTTAGTCTGGCCCTACTGAACATGACTGAGGGCAGCATTTTATGATGGGAATCGCTAACCAGCTTTAATAGGAGTTACACTACCAGTCCTGCCTTTTAATCACCGCTTCCATTTTCAGGATAAATTGCAGCTGGTTGCTGGTAATCCTTGTGGCATATCAGATAGCAGTGTAACTCGGCAAGGGTAAGCTGGAGAAACCCAAACATCCTTCTGAGGAGGTAATTATTCCATTGTGAAAATGCCCCAGGATATTTTTAGTGGCCAAACCCCCTGTTTCCTGACAGAAACATAAAATAATGAAGCAAGTTTCACAAGGAGAGACGCATCAGACACCTGTATTAGCTGGTGCTTTGCAGTCACGTCAGTGTTTAGTTCGCTGTGCACATCCCTGCATCCCTGTGCACAGCAAAATCCACACCTGCGTTTGGGGCACTGCAGACTCTGCCAGCGTCTGCCTCGCAGAAAACCCTCTCCATCAACAAATCTGCAAATCCCGCTGGATCAGGGATAATTTCACGGGAATATAGAGCTGCCTGCAATGAGAGGGACACCCTTGCCACACACCGAGGTTATCAAGGGAAACTTTCCTTAGTGGGAGACCCACACCCAGCGCAAAAGCCTGTTTTTTTTCAGGAACAAATGATTTAAGATTAGTTTTAAACCATTTTGCAACATGCTTTGCAGGGGATGTACCCGTGTTTCAGGTCCCGTGGTGCCCCAGGGGTCTGGTTCTCTCCCAGCTACCTCGAGCCCCAGTCCCACATAATTTATGACCTGAAAGAGACAATTCAATTAGTCAATAATAAAATGAGCAAGGACAGCGTGTGCGTTGTAAAAATATAATTTAGTGGGTAACAAGCTGAGATGGAAAAATATAAGGGTACACTCCATATGATTAATGAAGGAGGAATATATATTTATAGCTCTTATTGTGTCCTTTGTAAGGAGACTGGATCTGGCAGTAGGGCTGGGACTGGCTGGTAACGATGCGGCATTCCAGTCATTCGGATTTGAATGGCAAATGCTGTATAAAACTAATTACCCCCAGGAGGATGAAAATACATTTCATTTGCCTTTTCGGAGCATGTTTGGCCTTTTCTTCTCGTTTATTTATCTTTGAGAAGCATGTTTATTGGGAGAGGCGACATCCCGAAAGGAGCAGCGGAATTATTCCCCAAGAAAACAACTTTCCTCAAGTTATTTTTCTACATTTAGTTCGATTTCGGGTTTCTTGGCGGCTCTGGATTGCTGGTTCCCAGCACCATGGCAGTGCACGGCCCCGGCTTCCCACATCCTCCGGTTCGCCACATAGCGGGGATACCCGGATTGGTGCCGAACCGTTTGAGTTTTTTCCATGGTTTTACGCATGGAACACGCGCAGGTCCCGCACCCACGCTGGGGCAGGTCCTGAAGAGAGGAAAACACGGATTTATTGCGTTAAATCCCGCGAACTTTACGCACCGAACGCCTGAGGGAAAGACGGGGGGTGGACCGCGGCGCCCCTGAGGGGAGGGCGGCGGCCACGCCCCCGCGCGCGCGTGCGCGCAGGCGCGGTGGCGCGCGCGGGGG
>WBMZ01015753.1:0-20877 GCA_013400975.1 Atrichornis clamosus
GGCGCGGTGCCCCGGCCCAGCGCGGGCAGCGGTCAGGGAGGGAGGGCAGCGAGGGCAGCGCAGCGGGCACGGCCCCCACGCTGCGCTCCCCCCCGGGACACTCCCGCGGGGCCGAGCCCGGGGTCCCGGGGGTCGATGCAGGAGCCGCGGGAGCGCGGAGCGGGGAGGCAGCGGCCGGGGAATGCGGGGGCTGCGGGGCCGGGGCGGGCGGGCGGCGGCAGGTGGAGCTCGTGCTCCAGGAACGCCCCGGCCCCGGCTCCGTCCCTGGAAGTGTTCGAGCCCACACCGGCCAGGGCTTGCAGCAAGTTGGGCTAACGGGAGGTGTCCCTGCCCACGGCGGGGAGGTGGAACGCGAGGAGCTTTAAGTCTCTTCCAACACAAACCATTCGATGATTCTGTGATTCCAGCCTGCGACACGACGGTCACACCGAGCGGGACGCGGCGCCTGCCTGCCCTTGTCCCGAGGGGGAGGCTGGACGCCCCCCGGCTGTGGGAGGGGTCCCGGCTCCGTCTCCTGCTCGGCTGTTCCCGGCGGAGCGGGAGCGCAGCAGCCAGACCGCCGCGTTTATGTTCCCAGCATTCTGACATGTCACAGCGAGTGTCCCCAACACGTGTTGACAGGGAATGGGGACGAGCAGGAGAAATGCTGCTCATTTGCATCAAACTGCGCCGCGGTTCTGTGGAATGGATCCGTGGCATTTCGGGCAGCGGCTGCGGGCGGCGCGGGGGTCTCTGCCACGGAGAGGGAAGGGCTTTGCGACCGCTCCGGGCACCAATCCCAAACGCTCCAGAGCCGGCTACGGAGATGTCAAGGGAGACAGGAAAGCAGGCAGAGTGCCAGCCCAGGGAGCAACCCCTGCGCAGCTCCATGCCCACAGCTCTGCCCAAGTCCTGGCTGCACCACAGTGCACGGGGATGTTCAGTGTCTCTGTTCCCGGTCCTACAAATAGGACACTAAAAAACCCCACAGATTTTCCACTTCCCCCTTCCCTCCCTCCCTCCCTCCCTTCCTTTCAACCAGGAGGCAAATGCAACTTTGCTCATCACTGTCACACTGACCCTCATCCAGGTTTTTCTCAGATCCTGGAGCTTTATCGCGGGAAGCACCACATGTTTGCTGTCCCCAGCACCTCACAGGGACAAAGCTGGGGATGGCGTTTGGTCCACCTTAACTGGGAAAACTTGCTAACTGTGGGCATCACCCCCTGCCACACGTGGCCAGCATCTCCCCGTGGGGATGGCCAGGAGGTGCCCCGGGCAGTCGGTGTGGCTGCTCACCTTGGGCAAGGAAACACCTCCCTCCCTTCCCTTCATCCCTGCCCCCTGCCTCGAATCCTCTTGCTTCCCAGATAGCTCTGTCTATTCCACATCTTGCAGCACGCAGAGCCAAGAGTCACATGTGGAATACTGAGTGAAGCTGGAGCTGAAGGCAGGACATCCTGGCACGTCTTAAAGCAATTAAAGTATCAATTACAGAGTTCCGTGTGCGGAGCCGCCGTCCTTCCCTCTTCCACTTTGCAGGACAAGGCAGTGGCTGCGGCTTGGTTGGGCACCAGGATAAGGCTTTAAGCTGACAGAGAGTAGGTTCAGACTGGACATCAGGGAGAAATTCTTCCCTGTGAGTGTGGCTGCCCCATCCCTGGAAGTGCCCAAGGCCAGGTTGGACAGGGCTTGGGGCAGCCTGGGATAGTGGAGGAGGGTGGGACTGGGTGGGATTTCAGGTCCTTTCCAATCCAAACCATTCCGTGATTCCATGCCATGCCGAGGGGTCCCGGATCCCGATTTCTCTAGGAACAACTGTGTTTGGGCTCCACCACAAGCAGCTCCAGGCCCGTGCTGCCACACTCTCATTAATATGTGGGATTGTGAGTCGATCCATAATTAGATGCTAACTGAGTTTTCTCTAAGTTGGGTGAGGGAAGGTCACCAAGGTAGGACTGGAGTCAGCTTATTGTTATTATCAATCAATAAGCTATTTATTTTCCAACATTCCTATTAACCTCTGCGAGCCACTCGCCGTTTCCCTATGAAAGGGCTGTGCTGCCGCTTTGCTGACTGGACAACTCTGATTGAAAATGGAGCAGTGACCCGACCCCAAAGGCAGAATCCAATTAAAATCATTTTCATTTGTAGATTAATATTTTTTAACATGTTCTACATCCCTTGCTTCAGCATTTCACACAGGAGCTGCTGCCTCGTTACACGAGTGACCGTATCAACAGCGCCGTAAGGAAATAATTACCATTAATTAGACACAGAGACAACGGGACTGTCCTTTTCCAGGACTGAGGGACGGTGCCCAACTGTGACGTGCTACCCCCGTGGTGGCAGTGACCTGGATGCTCGTGGCTGGTGGGACTGGGCTGCCGTGCTTGGGGCGAGGAGAGGGACAGGCTCAGCGTCCGGCTCCTTGTGCCCCTCTCATGGCTCCAGTCCCAGGGAGGAGGGTGGGTGAGGGTCCCTGGTGGTCCTGGGACCCCGGATGTCCCAGTGATGGGCACATCCCAGCACGCTGGGTCCCGTCCTTGCCCCCTCCCGGAGCTGGGTGCTGAGCGCAGTAATTGCCTGATGGAGCTCGGTCTCAAGGTAAAGTCTATTATTAATAACGTGACTTTGATACTAAAAAGATTAAAATTAGGTTTATGGTTTGCCGACTGCCCTTTCCACGCTGTAATCATCCTTTATCCATATTCATGAGCCTCTCATTAGTAACCACTGCTTACAAGGCGGCTAAACAGCCCAGCCCTTCAGCAGCCACCATCTCCTTAACTGCTTAACTTGCTTGCTGATTACCAACATCAAATTAACTCTGCAGAACGGATCTAATAAGCTTCCTGGTGGCTTCAAACCTCCTTGAAAATTGCTCTGATGTCTCCATGGGGCCCTATTAAAAAAAATCCTTCCCCTGTGAGTATAACAGGGAACGCACCGGGCTGTGGCGCTGCCGGTGCCCAGCCCTGCCCGGTGCCCAGGGGCAGCTTCCCGGGTGCCCCCGCAGTGCCCATCGGAGCAGCCCTGCTCCGTGTGGTGCCTTTGCACTGGGAAAGGCTGTTTGAACTGATGAACTGTTTTCCCTGATCCTTCATTAAACACTCCAAGAGTTAATTTGACTGTTTGGTAGCTGGGGGGTTGCGTAACAAAAGAATAAATAAGAACGACCTTTCCATTTAATTACTTTTTTCAGATGTGGGAAATGCCTCAGCTCTCCGGCAGCGGGTGTGCGGAGCTTTGGCGACATTCAGGACCAGCCTGACGATGCTGGCTCTGGTCTGGGCCAGGTCTGGGGACAGCCCACAGTGCCGGGGACAGTGTGGTGCCGCGGAGGACAAGCCAAGGGCTGGGGACACCACTTGGCACAGAGCATGGGGGTGGCTCCCTGGCAATTAGCTCTGACGAATATTTCATGGCTGTGGCCATGCGGAGGAACGCCAGGGAGAGAGGGAGCCTTCATCCCTCATTGCCATGGCAACCGTGCACAGGGATGGAGAGCTGGGGGGATGCCTCCCTCCTGGTGCACAGACCCCCGGCTGGGGTGACTGCCGAGACACCCCCAAAGGCCCCTTCTGGGATAGGATGGATGGGCTGCACCCACTGGGATGTCACATGCCTCCATCAGCCAGACGCCCTTCGGCCCCCAGCCCAGCCGGGGCTCAGGACCCCCTGCACGCAGCCGGGTGGGACAGGAGATCCATGGCTGGGACATCCCTTGGGACGGCAGGCAGAGCTGGCTGCACCCCCTTCTCCTGGGAAAGGTGTGCCAGGTGCAAGGCGGAGCCCCAGCCCGTGCCCCATGCCCTCCGAGCCCCCTGCACGGAGCCCCCCGCCCTTCCCAGCGCTGATGGAATGAGCTGGGCGGCTGCAAATTCCTGCATCCAGCCCGTATTTCCTGCCTGCTGCAGAGTGCGTCTTGCAGCAGGCAGAGACAGGTGAGATTTAGTAGGCGGGAGGAGGAGGATTTGTGCTCCCTGCTCTGTGCACGGGGGCTGCAGGAGGCGGCTGCTGGCACCGCCCTGCCCTGGCCCCGCGTGTCCCGGGGTGAGGCGCAGGGATCCTCCACTCGGTCCTGAGCCCTGGAGCCCCCAGCTCTGGGGCCTAACACCGTGCGTCCCAGAGCCAACAGTGCCCCCCTGCATGGGGAGAGGGGTCAGGGACCAGGCTGTGTTCCCACCTCCTGCCCCAGGGTGGGCAGAGGATCCTGTAGTCCTGCTGCACAAACTCCCAGCCCTACAACCTCCCTGCCCCACTCCATCCCTGCCCCAGGAGCCCCTTGGAGGAGCCCTGGAGCTGCGGGGCAGGCAGGGGGCTGGGCACGTGGGCTGGGGCAGGGGCACAAAGCCATTGCTGCTGAGCGGGAGAGGAAGGGGCTCCTCAGCCTCTGCCCAGCCAGAGGATCCCGGCCCTGGCCCCAGCCCAGCTCAGACGTGGGGCACCTGGGGCAGGCAGACGCCGTTCTGCACCCTGACCCCTCACTTGTGCTCCACAGCCCTCTCCCACAACTCCCCTCCCTGCATATTCTTCCCAGATTCAGGGATTCATGGATCTTCCCAGATTCAGGCTGATATTAATAATGGCTTATTTCAAGCTTTCAGCCCACTTTTTCAGAAGAAAATATTTATCCTGAGCTCCATTTTCCATTTCTTTTCAATTACCCAGTGTCTGATCACCTCCCCACAACTCTCCTCTTTAGCCAGGAACACAAATCCTATTGCCTTTTCTCTTTCCGTGTATTTGCCCTTTGATTTAAGCTGCATTTTCTCCTGTTTTCATCAGTTCTGGCCCTCTCCTGCTGTATATCTCCCTGTTTATCTACTTTCCAAAGGCCTCCCCCTATTTCTCCGGCCTGGATCAATACAGCTGCAGAGCCGACTGGCAGCTCCTTGCCGCTGCTGCCTGTAGTTTTTCTTGGGGGACTTGTCCAGTATTTCTTGTTAAGCTTCTGTCTCAGCTTGTTCCATTTCTCATTAGGTTTTAGCGCTGGCATTGTAGTATTTCTTGCATTTCCATGCTGCCCAGCGGATCTCTTGGAATTCTTAATGGCGAGGCTTAAAGCCCCCTCTTTAGTGGGCTCCTGAGCCCTCTTGGCAGGCTGGAAGTGCTGAGCAGCGAGACCCTTGGATTTTCAGGTGGAGAGAGGAATGTCTCTGGCTCCAAGCCGGGCCAGGATTTTTTCTTACAAAAGGGATTATTTGCATTTTACGGCTGTTTTTCCAGGGGATGTGTTTCCCAGGGCCGTTGTGGGTAGCAGTGCTGGGAGGTGGGGGAAAGGAAGCACTGGGAATGTGATGGCTGGAAGGGCAGAGCCCCCCCCACCTCCTCTGTGCCCCTGAGAACCCCAAACCACAACCCCTGCATCCCTGGCCAGGCAGCGCACATCCTGGCTATTCCAGAGGGGGTTTTTCCATCTGCATCCCTCCCTGAATTTTCCTTCCAAGAGAAAAGCTGCTGTTAATACCCAGCCCGGCTTTGCAGCTGTCAGGAGCCAGCAGATGGATTGCTCTCCATGGCTGCATCCCTGAGTATTAAACACGACGTGCAGCCGCCACCACGCAATATTTCCTCGGATGCCGCGGCACCGCAGGAGCCGAGCAGTGTCCTCTAAAATCAAACCAATTTTTCCTGTCTCCTCCACAGAATAGTTTTATTTATCCGCACTCAACCAGCTGTTACTGCAGGTTAACCAAAGGTTGTAAAAACACTTCTCAAATACCCTCAACTTTGCGTGGTTTGTTATTGAAATTATTAATCTTGGATTGAGGGGTTTTCCTTTTCAGATTGGGATAAAACAGGGAAATCTGGCCCTTCCCTGCCCTGTGGAGTGCTCTGCCCCTCAAGCTCAGAGCCTTCCCAGGCCATGGATCTGCTCCACAGTGCCTGGGAGGGATGGGGATTGCAGGGATGGGGATTGCAGGGATGGGGATGGTGGGATGGTTCAGTCCTTGCACTTCTGTGCTAAATCTCGGCCTGACAAACCCCTGAATTCCGTTTCTGTGCAGGTGATTCCCTCAGCCAGGAGGGGAGACCGAGGCTGATGAACACCAGTCTCTTCAGTCTGACCGGGGTAATTCACAGCGCGCGGCGCAAAAGGGAATTATCATTAAATGCAAACAAAAGTTAAATAAAGCTGTTTGGGAGCTGCTCTGGGACGCACCATCCCCATCAATCAGGGGGATGTGTAACCCCGGGAAATGCATCACTGGAGCTCCTGGTCAGGTGTCCAGAGCTGCCCAGGCCCTCGTTACCTCCCTGTTAATGGGGACAGGAGGGGAGTCACAGCTCTGGCACAGCCTGGGCGCAGTGGAGCGAGGTGGGCAGGGGGACGAGGGATGGCAGCGGGGTCGGGAGGTGGCCGGAGGTGTCTGACCCACACCATGGAACACCCTGAGGGTTGTACATCCCTGTAACACACCCACCACTCCCAGGGCTGACAGAGATGTATTTTTAGCTGCTGCAGCACAATTAAGTCTTCTCGTTAGTCTCAGGAGGAAAAGGAGGCTGTTGGTTTACTTGCAAATGCTTGAGGTAATTCTCTAATGGCTCCTCCACCATTACACAGACACTGTTTTCCATCTCTTATCATATGTAATCCCTAATGATTCCTCCGTTATGTCCTGTTTTATTAAAGCACCATTGAACTATAGCCTATTGATTTAGATTTCACAGACAATTGAAATTTAAATTGACTCCAAATTGAATGTCTCCATGCAATCTGTGTTCTGCACTAAAGATAGATAAAATGCTTCTATTTTTGATAACAACTTATAGCGGAGGCACATTTTAATTTCGGGAGGCGCAGAAGGGCGTCAGGATTTCCATGACAATGGCAGGTGGCCGGGTGGCAGCGGCTTCCTGACCCCTCTGGGCATCCGCAGTGGCCATGGGGAGTAGCAGGGCAGCGTGCCCATGGTCATTTGTGCTGGATTGAGGGGAAAATGGGACTTGATGCCATGAAGGCTGTGGCCAGGGAATCCCTGGAGGGCTCTCGGCTCCCTGAGCACCAGTGCTGGCTGCCCGAGGAGCCCGCGGGTGTTTGGCCACAAACCACAGAACCACGGAATCCCACACAGGTTTGAGTTGGAAGGGACCTTGAGTTGGACGGTTGCCCAGAGCAGCTGTGGCTGTCCCTGGATCCCTGGAAGTGCCCAAGGCCAGGCTGGACGGGGCTTGGAGCAGCCTGGGACAGTGGGAGGTGTCCCTGCCACGGCAGGGGGTGGGATGGGATGAGCTTGCAGGTCCTTTCCAACGCAAGCCTCTCCATGATTCCATGATTTCCCAGCCATCGGGGCTGTGTGTGGGACGGGTGCCTGCTCCCGGGGTGGGGACGTGACAGGAGAGGCAGCAAGAGCTGCTGGCATTGCCGCTGCCCACCTGGAAGGACAACACTCCCCAAACAGCTCTGCTGAACCCCACCTGCTGGAAAGCCCACCTCCACTCCTGCAAGCAGAGCTGTCACCTAATTTCTCAGGGCACCGTGGTTTTCTGCAATGATAGACAGTAATTAAAACTCAGCTAATAACCTCCTCACTCCTGACATTTCTACAGGGGTTTTCTTCACCATTATCTACATATAGATTAAAAATTGTAATTGGACCAGAGATAGGGTTAGAAAAATCCACCCCCTTCCCACTGATCGTTTGCTGCTGAGTGACACTTCGAAATTTTATTTAATCTGAGGAAAATGGAGTTGAACTCTGGTAAAAGTTGAGTTAATGTGAAGTACCTGTGTTGGGTAGAAAATGCCCTTGGCTGAGGGATGGGAGGAAAGAGTGAGAAAGGGGATGGAGCAGCAACAGGGATGGATGTTTCCATACTAAAAAGTAAAAAACAGAGGAATTGATGATGTTGGCAGCACCATGTGTTTTAAGGATTCATGGTGAGCAACCAGCCAAGCAGAGAGTCAGTCCAACCTCATGAGCAATTCCCAATCTCTACCCATCCTATCCCATGGTTCATGTTTCCCTGGAATGCCCAAATGGCTGCTGGGCTGTCCCCTGGGCATCCTGGGAAAGCAAAGATCCTGTGAATTCTGTGCATCCTCCCACCCATCCCAACCCCACAGTGACTATAGATACTTAATTATGACCTCAATAATTATTATACCACGGAATTAGTAATGGGATAATGACAGCATTTATTGGAAGTGGTGACATATTAACTGAGCGGGGCAGTATTAATTGCAATGGTGAATTATTCTCATTGCCACTATTTCAGTTCTTGTTTTGTCACTATTACGTTTATGACAGCAATAATTACATCTCTAATATACTCATTATTGGGGGATATACAGAATAATTCTGGATAAATGCAGCAATTAAGGGATAATGCTCCTGGTGGGGAGTTGAGGAGCGAGAAATGGCTTGGGAGGCTGGTTTTAAGGACTCTCCTGATGGAGATGACCTTTCACAGGATGAGGGCTTGGCACAGGGAAGCGTTGTTGTTGGCACAGGGATCACACTGCCCCAAGGCCCCAGAGAGGCCTCAGCTTCTGGAAATGGTCCAAGCTGGGCTGCCCCTGTGGGAGGTTTCCATGAGCAGGGGTGTCCAGGGATGCCAGTCTGAGGGGTTTCCATGAGCAGGGATGCCCGGGGTGCCTGGAGATGCCTCACTGGAAAAGATCTTCCGGATCGTCAAGTCCAGCCATCAGCCCAGCCCCACCACTGTGTTCGCCACTAACCCGTGTCCCCAGGCGCCACATCCAGGGGTTTTCTGAACCCCTCCAGGGGTGGGGACTCCGCCACCTACCCGGGCAGCCCCTTCCAATGCCTGACCGCCCTTTCCGTGAAGAAATTGCTCCTGATGTCCAACCTGCACCTCCCCTGACACAGCCTGAGGCTGTTTCCTCTTCTGTAATTTGTTGCTTGGGGGAAGAGCCGACCCCTACATGGCTCCAACCTCTTTCCAGGGAGTTGTAGAGAGCAAAGAAAGCTCTCCCCCGTGCAGTCCTTGCTGCTTCTCGACCCGATTCCTGCTCCTGTGCTGTGCTTGCTTCCAGGAGCCAGAACAAGGATGTTTGTCCCGGAAAAGCGCTGCCTTCCCTCCTTGTGGCCCCTTCTCCTGCCACATCCTGTCCTTTCCCAGAGTGTGCTATTCCCAGCAATCCTCGGCTGGCTCCGCGGCCGTCCGCCTCCCGGTGTCCGGGACGTTCCCACCAGTCCCGGCCGCTCCGGGGTTCCCCAGGTGCGCCGGTGTCGCGGAGTGTCCCCACACGGTGTCCCTCTTCCCCCGCGGCACGGCCGCGTCCCGCCCCGCCAGCGCCGCCATCCATCACCGCCGCCCCGCCGCTCCTCCCGCAGACAATGAGGGAAAATCGGGCTTTTCAGGAGCGCCACTTTGTTGTTCGTACAAAGGAGTGGGGCTGTTAACACGTGTAAGGTAATGGGATCCCCCCCGGCTGCGCGGGGCTCTGCCTGATGGATTACCCACCCCATTCATCTAAATTATGTCACAGGCAATGAGCAACTTGCTTAATCTGCCCAAAGCAGGGGCCGGGGGGCTGCGCTGACAAGCGCTGGGGCTCCGTCCTCAGCTCACCGCGGGACAGCCCCGTCCCCCCGGGCTGGGGCCAAACCCCCGGGGTCAGGGCGGCCTGCCAGGACCTTCCAGCGGGACACGGGGGTCGCAGCCCCCGAGCAGCCCCCGGGGTGCGGGGCGGTGCCAGACCCCAGGAAGGCGCTGCTGACGCGGGCATGGGCAGGGTGGGGGGCGCGGGTCGTGCCCCGGCCCTGGCACAGAGAGCTGCCTGTGTTTTTCCTGGCACCGCGGCGTTCCAGTGCTTTCAGGGGCTTAAAAAAGAGATGGAGAGTGGCTTTTCACACAGGCAGGTAGTGATAGGGAAAGAGGGAATGGTTTTGAACTAAAAGAGGAGAGATTTAGATTTGATATTGGGAAGAAGTTCTTCACCCAGAGGGCAGTGATGCCCTGGCACAAGGTGCCCAGAGAATCTGTGGCTGCCCCATCCCTCCCTGGAAGTGTCCAAGGCCAGGCTGGATGGGGCTTGGAGTAAATTGGTCTGGTGGAAGGTGAAGAATTCCTTCCTCATAGTGAAGAATTTCTTCCTCTCGCCCACGTCAGCTCCCAGCTGCACAGGATCCCCAGGGATCACACCAGTGACAGTAAATTGGGTCCATCCCTGCTCACACGTCCCACGCTGGGGCTCACCCAAAGGAAGAATCAAACTGGCTTCTTTTAGAGATGAAGAAAGCAAGGAGAGAAGGGAGAGAACCCAATTTTCCTCCCAATTTGGTGCCACGCTGACGCCTGGAGATGGTGTCTAATTTGACAAGGCCGCTGGTCCTGCAGTGATGGTGTTTGACTAATGACAGGATGAACTCTCTGTCGGTGCTGCCTGCACTGGAATAGCCCTGGGCAATCACCCAGCCGCATGTTCCAAATGTGGCAAAGGAAATTGTCTAATAAAGCGATAAAGTGAGGGACTCACTAAATGATTTGTCTTTTAACTATTGTAATGGATTTTTTTTTAACATTGTTTTATGTTGGAATACAAGAAATTATTACAAGTAATTAGAGTCATTTTGATTCAAATCTCTGCTTGGGCTTGACATATTTTGCATACTTCCACCCCATATAACAAGTCAGCTCATAAAAATGCAGGCAGCTCGGAGCGTGGCGGCTCAGGCGAGAGCCAGGGTTGTCTAAAGCACCGTCAGATACCTTCTCCTTGGCGAGGGGAGGGAAGCGGGGGGATACAGCACCACGTAAATTTATTTTGTCTCATTAGGGAGCAAGGAAGAAGTGCAGTTCTGCATCGCCACGGAGCTGCAGCGTCCCCCGCTCCCCTGTCACTTCACAGCTCCCACCGCAGCTCCCTGGGCACCCACACCCCCAGGAACCAGCCTGGGAGGGGAATGTCGAGTGTTTCATCCCGATTCTCCAGCACCCTCAGCGTGGAGCAGGTGTTTATTCACCCTGCCTAAAGCAGGAGCGTTTGAGCACAAAACCTTTGAATCTTGGGGGTGCTTGACAGGCACCTTGTCCCGCCTTATCTTCCCCGGGGTGATCGTGGGCTCATCAGCATTTTAATGACGTGGTGACTGATGGAGTCACTCACACAGATCCCCCTCAGCCCGGCACACACAGCACTGCTGCTCCAAGGGCACCGCTGCCAGCCGGGAGTGCTCTGCCCGGGGAAGAGGGAGAGCTCGGGAATCAGAGGGACTTCATGAAGGCAGCACTCACCTCTTCGGGAGCACAGGGCAGGTCCGTCCCTGCGGGTACCAGGCACAGGTCGGTTCTGCCCCAGTGGTCAGCTCTGTGCTGCTCCCAGTGCCCCGGAGGAGCTGCAGATTTTGTGTCAGCTCTGGAGAAAAGGAGCTGTGGGCACTGCCAGGGGCTCGTGCCAGTGCTGACCAGAGGGGAGGGAGCTGTGACATTGCTGGGAACGGTTTTTTCTCCATCTGAATTTGTGCGGCCTGTCCTCTAATCATTTGTACGTTATCCATCATCCCCTGCCTCCCGTCCCTGCTGTCGCACAGCTCCAGGCAATCCATCTTACAGTTAAAAAATTGTCTCTCTTACACAGGGGCTTTCAAACAAGACAAATAGAAAGAATAAGATCTGGTATTGAGATGCTGTGTACAGGGTGAGATACATAAAGCGGCGGGTAAAAGATCCCATCTGATTGTCGGGAGCAGATCTACGGCGCTGTCAGCGCGGCGCAGCCCCTCCGTGGGGACGGGCAGGATTCAGCCCCACTGAGCAGCAGCATTTCCTCTGCCACGGGCCCGTGTTCCGAGCAGGATTCGGCCCCCGCTGAACCACACCATCTCCGCTGCCACCGGCCCGGGGCCCGAGCAGAAATCGGCCCCACCTGAACCGCACCATCGCCTCTGCCACAGGCCCGGGGTCCGAGCAGGATTCGGCCCCAGCTGAACCGCACCATCTCCTCTGCCACGGCCCCGGGGTCGGGGCAGGAGTCGGCCCCAGCGGAACAGCACCATCTCCTCTGCCACGGCCCCGGGGTCGGGGCAGGAGTCGGCCCCAGCGGAACAGCACCATCTCCTCTGCCACAGCCCCGGGGTCCGAGCGGCCCTGCCAGCCCCAGCATGGGCACCACGCAGCCACCCAGCCATCCTTGGGGGCTTCCCCAACACCTGAGGGCTGAGTCTGGCAGTCTGGCACAGAGCCTGGCACAGAGCCTGGCACTGAGCCCTCCTGTCTGACCTCCCAGCCCTCTGGGGGTTTGCTGCTGCTGCTGCTGTTGTGATCCTGCCTGTGACACCCCTCACACCTCAGGGATTTGGAACCAAGCTGTGGCTGGTCCAGGCTGTGTTGGGCAGGAGAGGCAGGAGGGCAGTGCCCTGAGCTGAGCCCAGCACAGCTGTGCCAGGGCCAGGTGGAACCGGAGCACGGGGGACAGCACAGAGCTGACCACTGGGGCAGAACCGACCTGTGCCTGGCACCCGCAGGGACGGACCTGCCCCGTGCTCCCGAGGAGGCTCAGTGCTGCCCTCACGGAGCCCCTCTGATTCCCGAGCTCTCCCTCTTCCCCTGGCAGAGCACTCCCGGCTGGGGGACAGCGGTGCCCGACAGGAGGCCACGCTGCATTATCCAAACCCGCACTGGAAGGGGAGCGGGAGCTGCGGTGTGGCCGTGTCCCTGCTGCACTCCGGGTGCTGTGGGTGCCGGCTGGGAGTCCCCTGCACGGCGCGGGGAGCAGCACAGCACAGCCCAGCCCCCCAGGAGCACGGCACGGTCCTGAGCCCGGTGCTGGCAGCGAGCAGGACCCGGCAGTGACACACACGAGGCGCCACATGTCACCGCAGCCGGCCCAGCCCCGCGGCACCCGCGGCTCTCGGCACGAGGGTGGAGCTTCCCCTCCATCTGCTCACCCAATACAGATGCTGGCACCTCTGTTACACCTCTGCTCAGCTATTTTTCAACTTAAAGGGCTAATAATGCCTTAATAAAACTGTTTAATTACAGAAAATGTCCTTTACTAAACATAACCACCGTGTGGTTGCACAGTACTTATGGCCGCATCCGTTACCTGGGGAAGGGAAGCCTCTCCGGTGACACCGGCACTGGCGTTAACAGCCTGTGTTTAACTGGCCCTGCAGCACCCGTGCTCATCCCTTGCAGCCCGCGGGAGTTTGTCACGAGGCAGGAGACCTGTGCAGCTCCTGCCGTGCTGCTGCCTCCTGAGCCCCTTTGCCCGGGGTGGTGGCCCCGGGCTGCGGCCACAAGGCAGCTCCAGGCCCACGGCAGGGCCCTGCAGCCTCGGGGCTTGGGACCAGCCCCCTGCGGCCCGGGCCGGCCGGGTCACCCCGTTTGGTGGCAGGTGCCGGTGTCCGTGTCCCGCAGCCAGCGCGGGGTGCGGCCCCTTCCCCGACGCCCACACCGGCCAATGAATCCATCACACGGAGATGCATTTTCCATGAGCTGCTGAATCACTGACTCCAAAGCAATTAGCAGAAGTAATGAACTTCAGTGCTGCGGCACTGAGGGGAGCCGTTAACCCCTTCTCCTCCGCACGAGGGGGCTGGAGATGCTGGTCCACGGAGACCTCCAGACCCGGATCCCGATACCGGCTGCTCACACCTGTGCCAGGTGGAAGTGACACAACCGGCCGTCTGTCCTGCCTTGCCACCACAGCCCACCTGGAGAGAGAGCCCTGCAGAGCCCCGATGTCCCCACGTGCACCCATCCCGCTCCAGGACAGACATCCTCCTCCTGTCCCAAGCCCCGGGATCAGCGCAGGGTGTCAGGGATCAGCGCTGGCTGCACAGGGCGATGTTCTGCCTCGCGGACTCGTTTAATCCTCCAGCACACAGGAACTGATCACTTTGTGCAGGAGCAGCACGTCACACACACAAAGAAACGTCCCTTTGCAGGCAGCTCCGCCGGTGCTGGAGCCCCGGACACGGGCCTGTGGGAGAGGTTTGCTGAAGACAAAGGGGGCCACAGGGACACCTTTGCCCCCCTCGTCCTCTCTGAAGGCTCAGTGCAAAGCTGGAGGAGAAGGAATTGTGCTCATTTTTCAGCTGCCGCAATTTTACGTGTAATTAAGTTTATTAATTGTGTATATTAGTGATGAAATGGAGACACATGACTGTGGGAGTCCACCCCAGCAGGCATCCATCTCCCAGGCATCTCCCAGCCCCTCTCCCTGAGGAGTGGGAGCTCTGTCACACCATCTGCTGAGGGGTCCAACGGGTCCCTGGGTCACCCCACCTGGAGCAGGGGTGTTGCTGCTCCCAAAGCTTGTGCAGAAGGGCCCCAGAAATGCTGCTGAGAGGTCCTGGGTCTGTCTTGGTGGGGGCTGGGGGCTGTCAGGACCAGACCCTGTCCAGACACAGCAGAACCCATCCAAGCCAGCCTTGGGCACTTCCAGGGATGGGGCAGCCACAGCTGCCCTGGGCACCTGTGCCAGACACTCCAAGGAGAAGGAGAGAGATGGCGAGAATGTGGACGGGTGGACAGACTGAGGCACCCAAAGGAAAAATAGCTCTGATCATTATTCATGATAAATAGACAAAGCCTGTTAATTGCACTGTTAATCTGGCAGCCCCTCCACCCAGTTTGTGTCTCAGCTCATTCCCAACATCCCTTCCTGGTCGGTGTCGCTGTCCCTTAGGGTGGGCAGGGTCAGGGGACCTGGTGACCACCAGTGGGGACATGGCAGGGGCCGGGCTCAGCCCTGGAGCATCCTCTGGCAGGTTTCTGCCTTGGGCTGCTCGCGGGGTTCAGCCCTATTAAAAGATTTGCTGATTCTCATGGCCCTGGGTGCAGCCAGAGGCTGAAAACTCCTCATTTCCCTGCTCCAGGACCCCGTGCAGTGATGAGCCTCTCCTTTAAATGCTGCCTGGCCTTTTGTCCTGCTTGGATTTAGGTTTTGCCACTAGAAAAAAATCCAAGGGAGAGAGCGTTGGAGAACAAATGCTCTGGGTTTGCTCCTAATTTGAGCTAAGGGGCTCAGGTGCTGCTGCCCCGCTCCCAAAGCTCCGCTGGCTCTGCAGGAACACAGCTCAGGAATGGGGACACACAGTGCCGGTTTTTGGTGATGTGGTGGCAATGGCCATTTGCAGGGAAAATGTCATCCCCTGCCCTGAATCTCGGGTGTTTGGAATCACAGCCTCCATCCCAGGCCGTGGGTGCTGGGATTGGTGCCTTCCCAAGCACATCTGCCTTTGTTCTCATCCCGAGCAGCCCCACGGCTCCCCGGGGCCAGGCTTAGTCCCAGTCAGGGACCTCATCCACTCTTTCCGTGACGAACTTTTTGGGAACATCTGGTTAACATTTTCTGAATGAAAAGAGCTCTTCTTTGCTGAAAAATGGCTTCTTTCCTCTTCTCAAAATTGCTGAGATATGTGAAAAATTGTCCTTTTTTAATCTTCCCTGAGGTGTTCTGTCCTTAACCTGCTTTCCTGAAGGAACCTGCCTGTAGGATTAGAACCTGCCATCAGGGTCCTTCCCAAGGACCACCTTCCCTGGGTCAGCCACAGCCTGCAGACACCCAGCAAAGGGGGGCAGGGCTTCGTCCTGGGGGTCCCCTCCTCGGGGTCACGCTCCTCAGCCGCGGGAGGGGACACAGCTGTGGTTTGACACCCAACCCCAGGATGGATCCCTGCTCGCAGGGGGCTGAGGATGTCCCCACGCCAGCAGGGAGCTGCAGCTGCTCCCCGCTGCAAGGCCAGTGCTTGGGAGGTCTTCAGGTCTGGTGTCTTGCAGGGGTGGGACGAGACCTCCACCCCACAGGTCCCACATCCTCCTCCCCACGGGAGCCCAGCCCGGCTGTGTCCGCCCCGGATAATGGGATTCTGGAAGTGTCTATAGGGGGGAGAGTTTGCTTTTTTTTTCCCCCCTTCAAATTCCATCCCTCGGATTTGATCGGGCCCTCTGGGGACCAGCATGCCGTTTGATCTCATTTTGTGTTCCATTTCTGATGTTACACCTTGTCACGGTGTATTAAGTGCCATCAAGCTCGGTAACGCAGTGACACGAGAACCCGATGCTACATGATCGACAAAAACACGCGGGTCCCCGGGGAGCCGCTGACAGTGTCAGCTCCGTGCTCCGCCGTGTGCCAGGCACAGACCCCCTTCCCTGGCAGCTCCGGAGCCCCCGCCGGCGCCGCGGAGCGGGGGGGCCGAATTTCATTAAACCTGATGTCCTGCAGCCTGACACCTGCGGAAAGTGAGCCCCAATTAACAGCAGGACCCGTATCCAGAGGTGGTTTGGGCACCCTGGGGCTGTGGAGGAGCGGAGCTGGCAGGGCTCACTCAGGGGCCGACGGGCAGGAGCCGCCTGTTTGCGGCGGCAGGAAAAACCTCGAGGGGCTGCAGATCCCGGGAAAACGCTAAACCCGCGCTCTCAAACACCAGAGCGACCCCCGCCCTGCGGAGGGACAGGACGCGAGGGCACAACAGCCCGGGGACAGATGAGGGGAGGCGCTGCAGGGACGCTCGGGGTGCCCTGGTGGGGAGCACCGGCCCTGGCCGCTCCCGCCGCTGCGGAGGGTCGGGGGCTCAGGGAGGACCCCAGGAGATTTGGGGGTACCCAGGGATGGGCACACGAGCCCAGGGATGGATGAGGTGAGCAGCAGGTGATGCTTGGGGTGCGCTGGGCTGGAGGGCATCACCCCCCGGCCCCCCCGCTGCCGCCTGGGGGATCCTCGCTGGTTTAATCCGCAGTTATTTCCCTTATTTCCCTCTCCCGGGTTTCTTGACAATCGTTAATGTGCGAGTTGACTGATTTTCATGGTAATATGCTAAACAAGTGCCTCTTTCTCTTCGCAGCGATCCGGCGGCTCTGCCAGAGCCCGGTGATAGACTTGGTGCACAATACCCTGATGCAGGGAATGTGGCGTGCCAAAGTAATTCCGAGTGAAATCCCGGGGGATTTATGTCAAGGACAAAATAGTGTATCCCATGGGTAAATATAGTTAGCACAGCTGCAAAACAGAATTTATTTCTTGTTTGCGATATCATTTGTAAAGTATGGCATAGGGGAAGCTTTAAAAATGAAATTATAGCAGGCAATAAAAAAAGCTCATAGCACTGTATTCAAATTATGCAACAGTAATATGCCGAGTTCATAAATAAACATCTCTTATTAACCCTTCTCAAAACAAAATGGTGTTTTTCCCTGGAAAAAAGCAGTCAGAGTGAAAAGCATCAGCAGGCACGGGTGAGGCAGGTCTGCAGATGGTGGTACCTGTGGGATCCGTGCCATGATCCCGCATCCCAGCTGAGCCCGGCTCCCGGGAAAGCGGGAACGGGGGGGTGGGCAGGGCAGTGCCACCCCCAGCCCTCGGCCCTGCTGCCCCAGCCCCTCCTGGGTTATTAAGGCAAGCTCAGAGTGGTTAATCAATTTTGTTTGCATATGCAGGGAAGGCGCTGCCATTTCATTAGCTCAAGTAAGGACTCAGCACACTTTGTGCAGCTTCAATAATTCTCTTTAAAGTTATTGAGAAATGGATGCTTAATTATATTTGCATATGAAAAATAGGGTCTAATTAGTTTGATTGATTATTATTTTAACCTTAATGACATTTTGAGTATCTGTCCCAACTAATAGCAAATGTATCGCTAATAAATCACGAATTTTTATAGCATGTTCTATCGAGCTTCCTTTTGAAATACATTTTATTAATCCACCAGAATGTATTGAAAGTGAAACAAGTCAAACAACTGCTCATTTATTAAACTGTTTAAATGTCAGATTTATACAAGTGTAATAGTACAGGAAATACGTCCCCATGAAAGACATCTGTGGGCCAGGGACACTCCAAATCTTCGTTATTTTAGGGAAATATATTAAGGAAATAAAAATTCAATTATGTCATTTACTGCACTAAATAAATTTATATCGACTGGCATAAATGTTTTGCATTAGCAGATGTTCTTTCCCTGCAAACTCTCCAGTTTGCTGTGGCCGAGCCCGTGCCTGATGGAACAACGATCCCGGAGTGGTGGCACCTTCCAGCAGGATCCCGAGCTTTGCAGAACTCTGGGATCAGCTCAGCCATGGGAACACTGGGAAGAGTCCCAGCTGGAGCCAGAGGTGTCCAAGGTGGGGCTGCGGGCCAGGCTGGGAGTGAGCAAGGAGCCCCTGGGAAACAAGAACCCGGATCACTTCTGCGCTATCCACGATTGGAATTCTTGGGGGGTGGTGGTGGTGGTGTCCCTGCCATCAATGCCTTAATTAGAAATTAGGATAGTCACATTGGCATAAATTAAATCAGACTAAAGATGATTAACAAAGTAATGCAAGAAATCATTAAATTAAACCACTGTGCCAAGTCCACTGCTGATCTATCACAAATTTGGGCTGCTAATGAGGTCTTAATTAGTGAGTTCGGTTGGAATAATTCATGTCATTCAATTCAGAGAAGATACTTCATTTTTTTTCCAAGACTCGATGCAAATGTATCAACTAATGGGCCCACAATCAAACAAACAAACAAACACACAAACACGTCCCGTGTCAGCTGGTCCCGGCCCTGGCGGGGCGGGTGGGGATTGCAGCAGAGGGGCTGGCTCCCCCCGTGCCCCCGCACCCGGACCCCGCCTGAGCCTGCCCTGACCCCGCCCCCCGCCCCCCGCCCACCTCTTTGGGGACGGAACCAGAACTTTGGGCCCCGGCGCCGGGCAGCAGTGAGGAGGTGCAGCCGTGCCCCGGGGCCGGACCTCGCTGCAGCCGCCTCCCGCAGCCCGCGGACGCTGCCCGGTGCCCAGGGCCCCAGCGCAGCGTGTGGCACCGCCGGGTCCCCTCGGGGCTGTGCCACCACAGGGCTGCGAGCGGCGGTGTCTGCAGAGTCACAGACCCAGGGCAGAGCCGCCCCAGCACTGCCGAGGGACATTCCCGGCCGGGGACGGTGGCTGTGCGTGGAGAATGCCAGAGGGGCAGGAGAAGTGTCCTTGGGCTCAGCCTGCCTGGGGACGTGGGGCCTGCCAGGCTCGGCAGGGTCCCTCCGTCGGCAGACCTGCATAGAATCATGGAATCTCGGAATGGTTTGGGCTGCAAGGGAGCGTAAAGCTCATCCCATTCCACCTCCTGCCACAGGCAGGGACATCTCCCACTATCCCAGGTGGCTCCAAGCCCCGGCCAACCTGGCCTTGGACACTTCCAGGGATGGGGCAGCCACAGCTTCTCTGGGCACCCTGTGCCAGGGCCTCAGCACCCTCCCAGGGAACAATTTCATCCTAATATCTCATCTAAATCTGTCTTCTTTTAGTTTAAAACCTTTTTCCCTTGTCCTAAGTTGAGGAGGAAGAAGCTGGCAGAGGAAGCTCTTGGGAGGAGTTCATGGCCTGAGGGATGGGAGGGGAGCAGGCTGGGTGATGGGATGAGTTCAGAGCAGCCTCCTCATCTGAAAGGGAACATTCATTCAGTCTGGGCACCTAAATTGCCCCACTGTCTCCTCTTTCGAGCAACAGGAATTGGGCTGTTCCTGTGCTCGGGTGGTTTTGTAAAGCTCAGCTTTGCTTTCCCTGCCTTTGGGCTCCGGAGCCCCAGCAAGCCTGGCCAAAGCTCGAGTGAATAAAGAGAGAACCATCACCCCCACCCCTGCCCGGCTGCAAGGAGCGGGGTGACAGGGCTGGGGTGCCTGGAGCCAGGGGGCCCTTTGCTCCCGGGCCAGGGATGCTCCATGTGAGCCCAGCACCTTCCCAGGATTAGGAAAACCGAAAGCAAATCAGGAATAATTAAACCCCATCTGTAGTGGACCGGGGTGTCCCCCAAAGGCAGAGCGGCTCCTCGCTGCACCACGCCGAGGGGATGGACGTGCCCGAGGCTGGGAGCCGGCGCTGTGCTGTCTGCATGGAATAAAAAGCCTTTCAAACTGGCCATGGCAGGTTTGGGAAGCACCTCTGTGCAGGAATTAAGGAAGGTGCAGCTGGACAGGGAACCTCCAGCAACTCCCCTCCCATCCAGGGGCTTGTGACCCATCTACCCTGGATCCCCAGAGCCAGAGCTCCAGAAGGGGTGGGATTTTCCCCAGGAGTCTCTCCAGAACTGAGTCCTGCTGGGTGCCCACCCCGGTGCAGCACAGGAGAAGGGCATAAACAAACCCTGATCCTGTCAACCCTGCAATACAGAGCAGTGGGAACAAGGAATGATCAGAAAGAGCCAGGGAGGGTGACCTGGAAAACTCGTCTGCATGCACCGAGGGCTGCTGCCGTGACTACTGCGTGGGATGTGTTTGGGGAATTAAGCAAAGCACATCACTTTTTTTGCATAATTGAATTCTCTGCATATTTTTTTCTTTCTGTGCATAATCTTCCTTTCATGTTGTTCATGTACTTCCTAGATAATTCAGAGGTTACTTTCCTTGAAAAGAAAACACTGAAAGAACCTATGGCACTATATCCTTAAGTATTCCACTTGTTGTAAAATCCCCGAGGAATCTTACAGACACTAAACATCAGTGGAAAAATATTCAATACATTTTCAGAACAGCTCTTTGTACTTGAAATACTCTGGTTGATATTAAAATATTCTCATCTCCCTAAAATTTATAAGAATTCGTAGAAGTAAGAGGACTCTACTTCTTCCAAATTCTTTTTAGTGGTGGCACCGGTGGTGCCGAGCACGGGGCAGTGCCTGGCACCGGCACCGCCGTGAGCCCGGGGCCACATCCTGCACCTCCCACCCCAGCCGGGACCAGGGGCAGGCAGGGATCACGCTCGGCTTCCCAGCACACGAGCAAAAGGAGACGTGGAGGAGGAGAGGAGCGGAAAATTGCCCACTGACATTTCACCGGCAGCTCGGGCACAGCTCGGCCCCGGCCGGCGCGGGGCGGGGGCACCGGAGCCCCGGGGGAGGGGGACAGCGGGGGTGAGCAGCGGGGCCGGGGCGGCCACCCGGGACTCCGTGGTGGGGTGTGTGTGACAGCCACGGGGAGGGACACTGTGTGTGTGT
>WBMZ01015761.1:0-21136 GCA_013400975.1 Atrichornis clamosus
CCACACTGAACCCTGGGGAGCCCTACTCACAGCCTCTCACTATGTTGCTAAGATTGGGATTTTTCCTCCACGTTCCTTAAATCCACTGCTGTGAGGATCCTCTGGCAATTCAGTGCCATTCGTCTTCCTGTCACCCTTCAGCAGCTTTTTTTTTTTTTTTTGTTGCCCTAAATTAGGGAGATGAAAAGTGATTTTGTGTTGTTTTCAACAGAAAATACCTGCTAGAGGAAAGCAAGGAAAAAAGAAACATTGAATTGACTGCTTCCGAGTGGACCATTCATAGCATGGAGCCACAGGTACGGAGCAGTGCCTGGATTTGGAATGGGAACTAGAACTCCTTGTCACAGAGGGTCTAACACTTTGCAGGGAAGCAGAGGAGGGGGATGATGTGCAGTTAATTGGGACTAATCCTTGGGTTCAGGAGCAGTAAATGGATTATGGAGGTAGATTTTCAGGAGTTGTTGGTGTGAGTGATGTGTGCTATGACCAAATTGCTGCTCTTTTAAAACAGGTAAAAATTCTCCATCTTTTTTGTATTCCTCAGGAAATCCCTCAGCAATATAATGGAAGTGACTGTGGAGTTTTTGCTTGCAAATTTGCCGATTTCATCTCCAGAGACAAACCCATGATCTTTACACAGGTGAGGGGAGGGGTGAACAGCTCCAGCCTTTCCCACACGGATACAGAGCTGGGGAAGCTCCACAGCAGCTGGGGCAGGGGCTGAGGGTTTGTTCCTCACGTCTGGTGTCTGCTTTTTGGGCAAAATCATGGAATTGTGGAATCCCAGAGTGGTTTGTGTTGGAACAGACCTTAAAGACCATCTTGTTCCAATGCCAGGATGCTGCAGTCTGTGGTTTGGGATATCTGGCCTTTGTATCTCTTGGAGAAATGGGTTTTTCCCCCCTTGGACCAGCTCAGACTGGTTATTTTCCACTGTGTTGATCTTTAATAAATGTGCCTGTAAAGAAATCTAGCTTTGTTGGGTGGTTGTGTCACCCTCGTGTGAAACCCACCTTGTACCCAAATGGCAGGTGCTCAAAAGCAACTTCCCATTCAAGAATTCCCTGGGTGTTCATGGAGATTCTCTGCCTCTTTCTCCCCTGGCTTCCTATTTAATGGGTTTTTCCCTTTTCTTTTCAGGATCATATGCCTTACTTCCGCAGGAAGATGGTGTGGGAAATAATCCATCAGCAGCTGCTGGGAGACATGCACTGTTAGAAAAACACTGTTCTGTAGAAAAGAGTAGTATTTACTATTGTTAAGATAAGATAAGATAGATAAGTTAAAAACTTAAGTAAGAGCCTTATTGTAAGGGAAGTTTACTTATTAATAAATTAGAACAATTTATTTTTTAATTGAAAACGTTGCTGTCTCTGTGTGGTTTTTAACTCGCTCGCAATCTGAAGAACAGGGGCTGCCTCCTCTCCTGGTGGCTCTGGGCCATCCCTGTGCTGCTTCTGGCCCAAACATCCACAAGATCCATGCTCCTGGGAGAGCTGCAGCAAAGCTTTACTGCCTTTGCTTTCACTGATGCTCCAAAGGACGAGCAATTCCAAAGGCGGTCGTGTTTTGTCCTTACAAATAATTAATCAGGGATAATTAACCTTCCCTGAGGATGTGGAATATCTATGCATGAGGATGCAGCAGCGGGGAATGTTTTAGGTGTCCTTTCCCCTTCCCTCTGGTCCTGTTTGGGACTTCAGTTTTGAGGCTCAATTTTTCTCTTCTGGGGGCAAAACACAGCCAAACTCCTGGAAGAGGCTGGGGGTGAGGGCCGAGGTTGGGGTTTTCAGGTGTCCTGGGTGCCGTCAGAGCCTCCCCTCCCCAGGGGCCTCTCCAGTGGCAGCATTCCCAGTGCCCAAGGGGTGGGAGGGGAGAGCCCAGCTCAGGGAGGCCGGGGAGGGGTCTCCCTCATCGTGGTTCCCCTCAGCACCTAGGGCCCTGCCCAGGCAACCCCACCCTGCCCCAGAGGACATCCCAGCCCTGTTTGGCACCTTTCCCGGTGGGATGTTCTGTCACTTTGGCTTTGCCAAGGATGTGCAGGGAGGGCGAGGTGGCTTCGTGATGCAACACTCCGCAGGATCTGGGTAAAGCTAGGCCTGGCACTGCCTACAAGCATCCCCCTCCCCAAATCCCCCACATCCAGCCCTTCCCTCCCCGGCACCAGGGAACTGGGCATCCATGGAGCAACTCCCAGCTGTGACCAAGGCAGGGGCCCGAAAGAAAGCAACAGAGAGCAGGCTCGGGCTCTGGTTAGCTGGATATATTTCTCTTTGTTTGTCAGTGTTTCAGGTTGGTTTTCACAGAACACTTTGCAGTAGAGGAAAACACAGATTCGCAGCCCACGGGCCCGGCGCTGGCACCAGCACCTCAGCTCCCATCCCTCCTCTTCCCGTCAGCTTTCACTGCTTCCATCCATCATTTTGATTTGCTTAAACCCTTTTTTTTTTTTTTTAATGTTTGGCTTTTTTTACTTTTCCCTTTTTTTTTTTCTTTTTAACCATTTCTCAAGCTTTCTCCGAAGGAACAGCCACTGGCTCTCGGCTTGCAGGAGACTACAGAAGAGCTCTGGGACACGGGGGATGGTTTCCTTCTTCTACCTCGCGGCTGACTTGGTCAAGATCATTTTTCCAACTCGTTTTTTTTTTTATTACAAAAATAAAAAAATGCTCCAACTATCAGTTTTACAAGGCATACAAAAATCTCTAAAAGGGCAACACAAGCGCAAGGTGCTGAGGTACGAAAACCTGAGGTAGTTTTTGTGTGTGTGTGTGTGTGTGTGTGTGTTGGGGGGGTTATTTTTAATTTGACGCCAATTTTGCTGGTTGGTTTTTCCAGCCCCGGGCTGACAACCTCTTTTGGATCCATTTTTTTTCACCCATTTCCCCCTCCTCTCCCTGCAACAGGGATCTTTCCCCAAAGATCCCAGTCCAAAGCGGGCAGGGCTGGTGCTGCCCATCATTTTCCAGGGATGTCAATGCCGGGCAGTGATGGAGAGAGGACAGACAGACAGAAAGGGGGGACAGAACAGATGCAAACCCCACTTTTGGAGTCTGTGAAGCAAAGAGGAAAGGGTGGGTGAAGCAGAGGAACAATTCCTACAAGAGGAAACTTCTTGGCTTCTACAGGCCCTGCTCTTCTCCAAGCCCTTCAGAAATCGCTTTTTTAACACTTATTTAGTATTTTTTTCCCTGCTGGCGATCCTACAGCTCTGCTCTATGGTGCATTAGAGAACCAATGGACCAGCTCCTGCCCTTAAAACCTCTAGAAAAGCTTGCTTTTGCTAAAAACAAACAGCCCCCTCCCCCCAAAATATTTTTTTAAAAAATCAGTTAAAAAATAAAACAAAATCTTACAAAACTTAAAACCCGGCGTTAGTTTCATTATCGATATATTAATTCTAAATTAACGAGTGCCGTGCCCCCCAGGCCTGGCGAGCTCCTCCTGCGTGGAACGGGCGGGTTTGGGGAGAATTCCAAAACAAAAATCACCTTTCTCTGCCTGTGTTAGTCCAACTGGAGGGGGGGAGGCGAGGGAGTAAGGCCGAAGCTGCGGGATGGAGAGAGCCCCCCCAGCCCGTGCCCCAGTTCTGTGCAGCCTGGCTGCAGGGGGGGCTCGGGGGGTCTTTGGTTTGTCCCCTGACCTGCTGGGGGTCCGGCGGGGGGGTGTTACATTCGTCGGGCCGTGCTGGCGGGAGCCTCACTTGCTGTGCTGCGAGGCCGCGGCTCCCTGAGCGTGTTTGTGCTCCTGCTGCTTCACCTGCTGCACGATTTCCCTGATCTTGCGCTGGGCAGTCTGGGCGGGTGAAGAAAGGGGGGTCAGGGGGACCACCAGGAGCTGGGTCCCCCCCAGCCACAACAGCATCTGGGCCACCCCCCCCAAAACAGCATCGTGACCCTCCAGCTTTTAACCCCAGGCCGAGCACAGCCGTGACTCTGTGATAATTAAGGATGTGCTAAAGCAAAGCAAAACGAAACAAAAAATGGAACAAAAATGTTCTTCCATCGCTCAAAAGCCTCAGTTTTGGGGTGTCACCACCCTGGCGCACCCAGCACTCAAGAGCCAAGGCTGGTAGGTGCATCCAGGTGGGATGTGGGAGCCAATTCCCACCCCGTGTCCCAGACAGATTTTGGCCAAATCGAGCCAATCTTTAATGCAGCCAAAAACCCCTTTAGTGCAAACTGGGTGCACAGAAACTACCCAAAGCACAGCAACTCAGGGAACGCTGTGCTTGGCAGCTTTCCTTAAGCTGGCTGGGGATGTCGGGAAAGCCACGGCCACACGGCCAAACCTCACCTGACTGGCAAAGAAATGCCCAATGATTTTGACGACGACCTCGTCGTTCTCGTCCGGGGTTTGGTCTCGCGGCACGATGACTTCTGCGCTCGTTAAGTTCTGCAGTTCATTCACCTGGAGCAAACGACAGAGATCCAGGTTTTGCTGTGGAAGAGCCAAAATCCTCTGATGCTGATGTTACCCCCAGCTCCGAGCCAGCACTTGGCACCAGGCTGCCGTGGGTCACACCCTGGCCCCCCTGGGACGGTCACCACCCCCAGGACATGGAGCTGGGACCGAGACGTCGCTGCAATCACAGAGCACCTGGACAGAGTGATGGGAGACAGGGGATGTCCAGCTCTGCATCCCCGGGGCAGTGGGAGCCCCTGACCCCCACCTACCGTCTTGCCACCTTTGCCGATGACACGGCCGGCAGCGAAGGAAGGCACCTTGATGTGGGCTTCGAGCTTCACTTCTTCTTTCGGGTTGAAGAAGTTTTCCTCTTTCAGCTTCCCAAATATTCGACCCTGGGCCTGGAGAGGGGACACAAGGGACATAAAGGTGGTGAGCAGTGTCCTGGGGATGCCTGCTGTGCCCTTCATTCCCATGGGCGATGATGTGCCCATGTCCGGCAGCACCAAAACCGTGGTCCCAGGCCAAGAGCCCCGCCTGGCACGGTGGGGACCAAAGGGGTGCTCTTGCCTTGGCCCTGCCCATGTCCCCAAGCCAACCCTCACCCCGAGGTCACCACACCTTGAACTGAGCCTCAGGAGGCCCTGTGATGATCACCATGCGCTCGCTGGCGTCCGGACCTTCTGCCGGGGCGATCTGCGGAGGGAGCGGGGAGGGAGCGTGAGTGTGACCTCTCCTCAGGCAAAACCTCTCCTGGGTGGGATGTGCCCCCATGCAGGGAGATCCCCCATGCAAGGACACCCGCCTACCCAAGCAGGGGTGACAGTCAGGATGCTGCAGGACTGGGTTTCTACCAATTTGGGGAGCAAAACCACCTGCCAAGGGCTCCCATTCTCTGCCTTTAGCAGTGGAAAGGGGAAACTGAGGCACAGAGGCCTGGCCCAGCCCCACGGTCCTGCTCACCTTGATGGAGGCACCAGCAAACCGTGCCAGCTGCTTGATGTGCTGCCCCTTCTTGCCAATGATGGCCCCCACAGCCTGCGTTGGGATGAACAAGTTCACAACCTCCTGCTCCGGCAGCTGGAAAAGGCACGGAAGAGCCAGAGGGTCAGGGGAGCAGCTGGATCAGGGGGTGGCTTCCCCTGCCAGCATTTCAGGCTTGAGGAGGAGTTGGGTTGGGTTTTGTTGAGTTGGGTCAGACCGGGCTGAGTTGGGTTGGGTTGTGACGCTGGCATGTACCCACTGCCTGCCCTCTCCCCACGCCCTCCCTCACGCGAAGACCTCATGGCAGGAGGCGCCGGGGCACTCTCAGGATGCTGGTGGGGAACGGGCACTTACGGGGTGCTGATGGGGGAAGGCGCCGGCCGGGGGGGTTCCGTACAGACCCGACAGGTAGGCTGAGGAGCCCTGTGGTGGGAGACAACACGAGGGTCAGTGACATCGATGATGTCCCCAAGGTGCCAGCCCCTTCCTGGCCACCCCCAGCCTGGCATGGAGAGCGTGTCACTGCCACACATGAGCAACACACGAGGGACACAGCAACCCCCCCTTGCCCTGAAGCCCCTCCAGGAGAGCACAGGCACATCCAAGGATGAGCTGCAGCCCAGATCCTGCGCCTGGGGCACAACACGAGGCTGGGATGTGGATGGCAGCTCCCAGTTAACCCCAGTTCCTCCCCACTGCTGTTTTTTCAGCTGTGTCCTGCTAATGTTTCTATCAGAAAAATGGCCCCTGTGAGCTTCTGGAGCAGCCACAACCCTGCAGAGCCTTTTTTCCGTGCTGTAACCGCCACCGCTCCCCTGTGGAGAAGGTGGTGGTTGGGGAGAACCGAGCAAAATGCCTGGTTTGGCTCTGATTTCCATTCCCGTTGTCCCAAAAGAGGGAAAAGCAAAGGCTGAAGATAGCTGGGGACAGGGAGAAGCAGTGGGTCTCTCCACGGCCAAATGAAGCTCAACCAACCCCAACCCAGTGCAACTCAACCTCTTCTGTGCCTCAAATCCATCAGATCCTGGCAGCAGACACAGCTCCCACTCCAGGAGTCATCAACAGCTCCTCTCCTGCCCAGCCAGGTTGGGCACTGCTCCTCCCCAGCTCCCCCTGGGCACTGTGAAGCTCCTTCCACATCTTCCATCCTTGCCTGGTCTCTAGAGCTCCAAAGTTTTTGTTTTACCGTAAAAAACTCTGGCAGAGGCGATTGTTCCTTCTGGCCTCACCAGGGAGATTTGAGAAAGGCCACACAAAGCTCTGGGGTGAAGGACCCCACACCAAGCGCTGCCTTCAGGAGACCTGTCCTGCTCCTCTCCATCACACCCATAAATAATTCCCACAAGCTATGTCCCCCACAGGCTGTGGATACAGGCAGAGCATCCTCCCCTCCACAGGCTGAGTGTGACCAACTGACCCTCCTGGAGCCCTCCAGAGCCACCACATCCCCCACAACCTCCCCAGCACTCACCGTTCTCCTCCGCCCGCTCTGCTGCTGGCATTCCAGGGAAAGAAAACAGCACAAGTAAATTAACCCACATCCTGGAATAAATTATTTAGAGACTAACAGAGACAGCCCACAGCGCCTGGGTGACGTGGGATGGACCTTCTCCATCAGCTCCTTGGCCATCGAGTTCTCCTGGCACTGCCCCATCCCTGCCCACGGTGACCTCAGGGGTTTTGAAAATCCTTCCCCAGGTTTCAGCACCCCAAGGCCAAGGAGAACCCTGCCCTGTGAGCTGGGGTAAGGACTGGCTCCCCACAAGAACAGCTTCCCTGGGTGCCAGGACAGGGATCCAAGGCAATGATGGTGGATGCACAGGGTGGGCTGCTTGTCCCCTGCACACCCTGTGGCCGCACGGGGGACGCTGGTGGCCACCAAGACCAGATCCACAGGGCACAACCCAATCCACACCACCACAACCCAGTGGTGGGCCTGGGGTCAGGACTAAAGACTCCCTACAAGGTTTTCCCATGGTCTCTTCAGAGAGCAGCACCCCTGGGACATGGGCAGTCCTTGAACACCTGCAAAACCCAGCTCAGCACAACACAGGGACACAGCTGATCTTCCCAGGGGGCTGAATCCAACGAGGGACAAGCCACCTTCCTGCCCTGTCCTCTCCACTTTGCTGCTGTGACGAGCATCCTCCCCAAATGGCCGAGAGTCAGAGTTCCCCCTGAGGGGGCTCCTACAGCTACGGTGTCCACCCAAACCCAACAGCTCTGGCAGGACATTCCAGACACCTGACACCACTTACAGCAAAGGGGTGGTACGGGGTGGCAGCCGCAGCCCCTCGGGCCCCCGGGGTGGATGGGAGCATGGACAGCCCCGTGGAGAAGATGCCCAAAGCGCTGAGGTTGAGTCCTGGGATCAGGTTGGCTTGTTGCTGGGAAAGACACAGAGAAAGGTGGGAAAGGTGTGAAAGGTGGAATTTTGGGCTTCTCACCGCAGTGTGGATGTGATCGGTGAGGGGCAATCCTTGTTTTAACACACTGACCCCCCGCTCCAAATTCTCTTCTGGCCACCTCAGGGTGGGCCCACCCCAGGTGGGAGGGCTGGACTTACGTTGACGGCCACCACGTCGTTCTCGTAGGCCTCGCGCAGCTTCCTCATGATCTCCACCTCGGCGTGGGAGCAGGCCTCCGTGCTGCCCTTCACCGTGATGGTCCGCTCGGGGTTGTAAATGGTCAGGTCCTGCAAACTGCCCCACGGCACATCCACACAGTTACATTCCTTCCAGAAAAACTCCAGGAAAAGTCAAATCACAGCTGAGGGCTCTCCCCGAGGCAGTGTGAGAGCCACACGTCCTCTCCCTGCTCAGCACCACCATCCACCTGGGAGGAGGAACGACCACCCGGGATGGGGAATGCGCATGGGAGGACACAACTGCTCTGTTTTCTGCACTGCCTGTACGACGTTGGATGGAATGGGGTGGCTTGGTGTTCACCAGGACTTCACTGAGGCATGGAGTCAGGAATGATGGAGTGGTTTGGATTAGATGGGACTGTAAAGACAATCCAGTCCCACCCCCTGCCATGGGCAGGGCCACCTTCCACCAGACCAGGTCGCTCCAAGCCGCATCCAACCTGGCCTTGGACACTTCCATGGCAGCCACGCTTCTCTGGGTAACCTGTGCCAGGGCCTCACCACCCTCACAGCTAAGAATTTCTTCCTAATATCCCATCTATGCCTGCCCTCTGGCAGTAGAAAGCCATTCCCCCTTGTCCTGTCACGGGAACTTACGGGGAAATGGTGATTTTCGTGCCCGTGTCCTGCTCAATCTTCTTGAGGTTGCGGCCCTCCTTGCCAATCAACCTCCCCACTAGGCTGTTGTGTGCCAGGATTTTCAAGGGAATCTCTTCTGCTCTAAAATAGATTAAAAAATAAAGTCTAAAGGTCCATCCAGCCGGGAAACAAACGCATTTCCAGCCACAGGTACCACGGATGTGGTTGAAGGAGAAGAACCACCCCCCGCTTTCCCACCACCCGCCTGGCTGAGCCAGGAGCACGCACGATTTGGTTTCGTCAGCCTCCTTCTGCATGATATCCAGGATCATGCGGCACGCTTCCGAGCAGCCCTCCGGCGTGGCGTGGATGGTGATGGGCTTTTCGGCGGCGCCGGCGTTCTCCTTCCGATGAATGTCGACTCTGCGGCGAAACAAAGGCAGAGAGGAGGCCCCTGAGATGGGTCTGGGGTCACACAGAGGCTTTCGAGAAGTCAGGAGCTGAGAGAAACTCATTTCAACACTTGCTCAAGCTTTGGGGTGAACCTCGGTCTCAGGTGCATCTACCGGCACCTGGCTCACGCAAGGCCAGGCGCTGTTTGGTTTCGGGTGGTTTGGATCAGATTTGGGCCACACTCGCCTGTAGGACCCAAGGCCCTGGAAGCTGAGGGGTGTCACAACATCAACCAATGCATCGAGGGGGCAGAACAAATCCTCAACTGGACAGAGCCCTGAGCAACCTGGTCTATCGTCTCTGACGCCAGTCCCGCTTGGAGCAGGAGACCGGGCTGGAGGCCTCCGGAGGTCCCTTCCGACCTCCGCCTCTCTCTGCACAACACCCGAGGCTGTCCAGCGACCACGTCCTGAGCTCGGGACAGAGCGGACTTACCCGTGGGCAGCGTCTGTCACGACACGGAGGCACCGGGCAACACCAGCGCTGGTACTCACGCCCTTCCAGGGGAGACCACAAGGCTCCCGAGCGCACCGGCAGGGACCGTGCTCTACTCCTCCGGTCCTCCCTCAGCTCATGGCGGGAGGAGGCACGGCCTCCAGCTCGCTCCTCACGCTCAACCGTACCTGGCAAAGCCCTGAGAGAGAGGGAGAGAGGAAAGCAGGGTAGGAGACTCCCGCACCTCAACCACGCGCCTTGGACAACAGGGGGAAGCGCAACCTTTCCGTCTTCTCCGTGCGTGTCCGCGCGCTCTTCCCGCCGGAGGGCGATGCCGTGCGGCCATCCTGCCATCGGCCACCACCTTGGCGTCCCTGTCACTGCTGCGGCCAGGGCTTCCCAGCAGGATCTTCTGAGCAGGTGCGGCAGTGGCCGCTCAGCCACTCCGGAACGCCGCTGGCGCTCAGCTCCGACACGGTGGGTGCCCTCCGGCCACGTCTCTGAGATCCCCATCCTGACTGGGGTCATCCTGGGTGCTGCTGCGCTGCCAGGCCAAGGGCTGTGGAGCAGAGTCAGCCCCACAGTGCCACAGCGGGGTGCTGCGGGGTCCCGGTGGGTTGGCACAGGTCAGCTCTTCCAGGAGCTCACAAGCCAGCGCGTCGGAACGTGGACGGCAGGAGGGTAGCAGCTGGGTGAGCCTTCCCCAGGAGAAGGCAGAGCCAACCCCACCCGCTCCAAAGGGACCTCAGAGTGGTTCCATCCAAGCACTGAACAGGGAGCGAAGACAGAGTGTGATCCCCCTTGAAGGCTCCATCTTCCACATCTCCCACGGCTTCAGCCGGAGCTGCCCAGGCAGGAGACCGGTCCTGAGGGACTGTGCAAAGCAGTGATGGAGACTCTGGCACCCTTTGGTGACAGGGACAGCCCGCGGTGACCCAGCCGTGTGCTGTGGGACGCCCTCTGAGGCGCTCCCAGCCGTGCAGCTCCCTCAGGCTGACCCGGAGGATCCGTTCCCAGCAGGCACAGGACACTCGCTGCCACCACTCCATGGGACAGGGCAAACACATCATGATGGGCCACACGAGGCCATGACAGCCCAGGCTGATGCTCCCAGCAGGGGGAATCAATCAGGAATCCCAAGAAACCCCACGGATGGGAGCCATGCAACTCCTTGAACCCACGAGCAGCTGAGGCTGGTAGAGATGGGGACACGGCTGTCCCTTCACACCAGAGAGGGACCAAGAGCCACAGAAAGGCTGAAGGGAGGCACCGAGGTGATGAGGACCTTGGACAAGCCCTGGAGAGGGGCACGAGCCAGGTTCCTGGCTGACCAACCCATCCCACATCTGGATGTGTGGGCACAAGCTCACTTGGCAGAGAGAAGACAGGATGCCAGGAAGGGGCTGCTGCATGCAGGCACGTCCCACCCCAAAGAGCTGGAGAAGGGAGAGCTCTGGACTTGCCAGGACATCCCAGTGCCACTGAGAACAGCTCCATTCCAACGGGAGAAGGGGACCCTCGGCACCCTCATCCCATCACCGGGTCCTGCATGCAGGCACAACCAGGGATGGTGGGACACGAACAGGACAGGTTTGCCCATGGTGCAGCAGGAAAAGACTCTGTGAGGGGCTGGGAATGCTTCGGGGAATGGCTGCCATGAGGGACAGCCCTCTCCAGGTGGACAATACAGTGTGCCTGTAGGGTTATCCGGGTCCCATGGCTGCTGGGTAGCTGTGGTCCTCTCCTCATGGAGTTCCAAGGGCTGTGGAAGGTCACGGTCGTCTGGCGGGGTGGGCTCTTGGTCTGGGACTCTTCATGGAAGAAGATGACTCAGCCTGGGGACAGTTTTGTCCCCTGGGGCTCAGGAGCATCTCTGGGATCTCTGTGTGTGGCACCAGGGGTGAAGTCGGATGTGACCAGAGGAATCCAGAATCCAGCATCACTCTGGGGAGGAGTAGGGGCTGGGCAACAGGATGTCACCCTTGGATCATCACATCGCTGGGTGAGGGCGGCCTGGGCAGGGACAGAGTGCAGCATGACACCCAAACTGAAGGAAGGGGTCTCCTGTGACTGCCTGGGGTGGATTCTTGAGGTGCCCTTTGCCCAAGGCTGGAGCAAAGGTAGTGGCCCACCGTGGCCTCGGGCTCCGTGGGCAGGGCAGGAGAGGGGAGAGCACTGAGCACAGCCTTCCTCCATGGAACCAGGTCTTCCGGGCAGGCACGGGGAGCCACTCCACAGGGAGGGACAACTCAGGGTAGAAACTGCCCCAGGCAGCAGCGTTTGGCCTCGTGGTTGGGAGAAACCAGCACCTTTCCACCTTCCTTGCCAGGCTCAGGGCTTGGAAAGAGCAAATTCCAGTCTTGGGTGGTGAGGACACAGCTACGCCTGCTGCTCATCCCACCAGGACTCACCTGGAGAAGGGCTTGCAGCCAACCAGGACCAGCTCACAGCTACCAGGTGGCCACGCCCTGGGGCGAGCCAGGCTCCAAGAGCTCCTCTCCCTACTCCTCTGCCCCTTTTCCATACAAACCTCTTCCTGCCAACCCAGCACCAGGGCTTGGCTCATCTTTCTACCTCTGGCCACGCTACAACCAAAGAATTTGCCTCTAAAAGCTCCACTGAGAACAAGGATGCTCTGGGACAGGAGTCCTATGTCCCATGGGATCACCGGGTTCAGGATGATGAGCACGGGAGAAGACAGCTTTGGGTTAAACACAAACACACCTGGGCAGGAACAAACCATGCAGGAAAACCATGCAGAGAGTCAGCGGTGAGATCAGCAGAACAGCAACAAGAGAAACATGGAACACTTTGGCAAGACAATCCCACTTTTTGGTTGTTTTCCCTTTTTTAGTTCAAAAATAAAATTGTTAATTGCTTAAAAAGGCTTCAAACAGTTACGAAAGCCCATCCTTCTCGTGGCAGTGCTCCCACAGTGTCCCCTTTTCCCTCAAAAGCTCTGGCCCATATGGGATGCCACGGGATGAGCAAATCCCGAGGGCAAAGACCACCACACTGAGGATTCCCCTTTAGGATTTTATCCCCAAACTTGCCATTTCTCCCTAAAGCCTCATCCCCAGCTGTTTTCATGAGGCTTTAGGAGCTCATTCCTGGCCTTTTCCAACGTGCATCCCCCTCTTGCCGCACCCAGACCACCCTGGCCAGCAGGAATGGTTTAGGATCTGAGCTCTGCCACCACCCCCTGAAGGCTGCACCCCAAGAAACCAGCACTGGCCGTCACTCCAAAGCCCCGAGCTGGGACCTACAGCACCCTACAGAAGGAAACAAAACCATAGGAAGTACTTACTTGGACTGGGTTTGCTTAGTAAGGTTCTTTATGGTCAAGCCCTCCTTTCCTATGATCGCACCAACAAACTGCGTGGGCACCAGCATCCGCAGTGGGAACTCGAGCTGTTTGGGCTGCGAGGAGCCCCCCGGGGAGGAGCCCCGCTCCCTGGAAGAGTGGCCCCCGCGGCGGGATCGCTGGGGGGGCGGAGGGGAGCTCACCTCTTCATCCGGGATGTAGGAAATCTTGAAGGAATAGTTCTCAAACTGGTGGTCGCTCAGCTTCTCTATTGCTCTGCAGGGCAGGGAGACGCGGCGGGTGAGGAGGGGCTCCCCGGGTGGGCTCCCCTCCAGCACCCCCCTCCACGTGGAGAACGTGGGCCCTGCCCAACCCATCTTCCTGCCTCTCCAGTCTGGAGAAGGTGGCCACGGGAAGCCAGAGCCCCACACTTTTCCCATGAGGAGCAGGTCCCGTAGCGTGGTGGGACATCATCTCCTTCCATGGGGGTGAGGCTGGAGCTGGCACACGACTCGTCCCCTCAGCAGAGGTGGGACGGCAGCCCAGGGACCTGCCCCTTCACCTGGGGACCTGTCCCCTCCTGTCCCTGCACCTGGACAAAGTCCTTGCCAGAAGGCACCACACAGCTTGGGAATGGTCTCACAGGATTTTTGGGCATGGGAAAAGCAACAGAGCAACCACTGCTGCTCCAGGGAGAAGGATGCAAGATGCGGAACCCCACCTCCCTTCCCAGCTGGAGGAGGCAGGGGGCACACCTGGACTCTGCACCCCTCGAGCCCCTCCTCAGGGGTGATGGCGGAGTCTGCCACGGCTCCGCTTGGCTCCAGCCCCTTCCCTGCTCCCACCGCATCCCACCTGGGCTACTGACAGACCACGAGCAGCTCCTTGCCAGGCCAAAAAAAGCCTCTTGTCCCAAAGCATCAAGCACTGCTGTGATGGGGAAACTCTTTGTCTTCCTTTATAGCCACACATCCCAAGACCATGGCGGGATTTCTGGGGGGACTAGGAGTGGGACCTGATGATCCTTGTGAGTCTCTTCCAGCTCAGGGCATTCCATGATTCTAGGACCCTCATGTCATGTTTATCTGCGGTCCACAGCACATCCAGCAGAGGTTGAAGGCACAATGAGGCCTCTGCTCTGCCCTCCTGGACCAGCAGATCACTGTCCCCATCCCTGTCCTCACTTATCCAACACTGTGATGTGTCAGTTTAGAGGAAAAACTGGTGGAATGTCCGTCAACAGACTCACAGAGGCTCTTTGTGGCCATTGTGGGATCTGCTCTTGGTCATATCAAAAATACCCTGGCCATTAATTAAGGAATAAGCTCACCATTTACTCTTAGGGCAGAAGTTCCTACAAGCCTGGAACAAAGCATTTTGCTTGGAATAGTCCTTCCACTTCTAAAATAACCCCTAATTTGTATTTTCTTGAGGCTGATGGCCACAAAACCCCCCATCTCCCACGTCAGGGGAGAAGGCAGAAGACAGCCCAATGGTGGGACAGCTTAGAGAGAAGACAAGAAACCTGGATGACACCTGGGATTCCTTGGGAAAGTTGGTGTGGTGTGAAATTACGGACAAAATGAAACCAACCGCACTTACACTTTTGCCTCTTCCTTTGTCGCATAGGTCACGTTGACAACGGCAGTTTCTGTGTCTGTGTTCACTGGGGGAGAGCAGGAAAAGAGAAATCAGAGCAGGGCTGGGACAGGCATCACCACTGCTCCAGAGGGGGATACAGCTGGGGATGGGGGGATGGAGGTGCTGTCCCATGGCACTGCTGTATTTATTTCCCTGTGCACAAGGACTGGGCTGGCACAAGACCAGAAGGTGCCAAGGCTGGATCCAAGCAGGATGCATGGCTGGACATCCCCGGCCCACTATGGATCTCAAGCTACACTCAGCTCATTTTTGCTTGCTTTTCAATTTGTCAGGGACCAGGAGAATCCCTGGGGATGGAGGATGGATGGCCCACGTCATCCCACCACTGGACAGGTGGTCCCACCTCTGCCAGCAAGCAGGGCTTGTGTCCAAAGGGAAAACCATTTCAGACCAGTGCTACTGGGATAACTAGGCTCCACCCCAGTGGGTTTCCTGCAGTGTGGGGAGCAGCGCTGGGAATTTTGCAGGGATGAGGACCATGCTGGACCATCTTACCTTGCTCTACGTTCTCCACCGTGCCATACTGAGCTAAGAGGCCATCCAGCACCTGGGGGCAGAGCAGCAAACCAGGCAGGTGAGACTCTGAGCAGGCAGGGCAAACCACAAACACCCTCCAGCATCACCCAACCACTCCAATGCCTCCACCCACCTGCATCCCCTCATCCCAAAGCTCTCCCACCACTCAAAGCTGTCCCATGGAAGCACTACCCACAAGGAGGCAGGAGCTGGAGCCCAGTTCATGGTCCCTCCTGGGGTTACTGGGAAGGTAAAGGGTGGCCCAGGTGCAGATCACATGCTCCAGCAGCACAGCTTGTACTGGTGGAGGAGGAGGTGAATGGGATGTTTTTGGGATCAGCCACTTCTTACCTCCCACTGCAGGTGGGGGGGGATGTTTCGGATCTGGATCTTCCTGCTCCTGCAAAGACAAAGCCCTGGGTGAGGGTCTGCAGGCACCTCACGGCAGAGGGAAAGCCCCTCTGGGAATCGGATGGCGGCTGTTGAGAGCATCCCACTTCCCCACACCGAGCTGGGGCAGCTCATCCCCAGGGAAAGCCATTTCTCCCAGCTTTGCCCTGGTCACCACCCGCTGGGCCTGAAGCTCTCTCCAGAATGCTCCCTCCTCATGCTGGCTGTCAGGTTTCCAAGGAAACCTCCTGAAAGGAGCCTCTGCAGAGTCGTGGCCGTACAGGGATGCGTGGACAGCCCTGCCCACACTGCTCCCAGCAGGACAACCAGGTAGGAACAGGACCCCCAGCCCCACCATGGCCAGCCCTGCTATCCCTTGAGAGGGGCCCTCCAAAAGTGCATCCTGCTGATGCCCACCATTCCCCAGCAACGTGGGGCTGCTTTCCTTGGGAAAACCCAAATAAATATCCTTGGAGACCTGAGCTTGGAGAAGACCAACACACCCAAGCTTGCCTGGCAGCACTTTTGTGCTTCCAGCCTGGCCATGGTTCACTCCCAGCCTGGCCATGGCTGCATTCCCAACCTTACTGTCGTTGCATTCCCAACCTTGCTGTGGTTGCATTCCCAGCCTGGACATGGTTTCATTCCAAACCCGGCTGTGGCTGCATTCCCAACCTCACTGGGGTTGCATTCCCAACTTGGCCATGGTTGCACTCCAAACCTGGCTGTCACTGCATTCCCAACCTCACACGACTGTGCTCCCAACCAGGCCATGGAGCAGCCTTGGGGTGTGGATGCACAGGAAGAGCTGCCGAGGCTTCCCAAGGGGGAGCAGCTCCCAAACACCTGCCCAGCCTGGCTGTGAGATGTGCTTGGGCAGTGAGAAGTTCTGAGACAGCCCAATCCACGGAGGATCCAGCCAAGCCATGAATTCATCCACGAGACACCCAGATCAGCATTCCCAATCCTGCTTGGAGTCAGTCAGCTCCGACCACAGCACTGTCCTGTGTTCTCAGCTGCTCCAGCTCCGATGCTCTGAGCAGAGCTGGACCATCCCTCCAACACCAGGGATGGCTCTCCTGACCCAGCCACTCCATGCCCACACACAGAGCCAGGTTTTGGGAGCTACTGGCAGCCGGAAGCTGGTTTTATGAGGTTTTCCCTTTCCTTGGGATGAGCTCAAGGAGGATGCTTGGAAGGATGGGTCCCACCAGCCTGAGCTCTATGTGGGGACATGGAAGCAGCCCCAGCTGAGGACCACCAACACCCAGGGGCTTTGGGCCAAATCCTGCAGGATGAGGAGGCAGGAGGAGGTGGAAAAAGACACTGACACCCTGATCCTATCAGGAATCTTCAACTGCTGGGAAACAAGACCTTCCAACTCTGGTCTCTGCTCTCACAACTCATTGCACAGACACACCCCGCATGCCTGAGAACAATTTTGTCAGATAAGGAGTTTCTCAGGTAGTTTGGGACCAGACACTGGGAACAGCAAGGAAAAGGCAGGGAAAAGGATGTTTCTTGAGATGTGGGCTGTGAGGGCAGGACAAACCCACAGCTCATCCCGTGAGAAGGACCATGGACAAGCAGGTGAAGCCACTAGGGAGCCTTGATTCTCCCAGGGCTACTCAGACAGGAATGGTCAGTGGGACAACGAACCCTGTGCTGGCACCCAGCCCAGGAGGTGTGCTCAGGAAAAGGCTCCTGTCCCCAGCTGCCAGAATCCCAGAATCCCTGCGAGGGAAGGAGCAGGATTCGTTCCATCCCATCCCCAGTCAGCCCCACCCAGGCCAGAAAGGAGGAGCTGGCCCAAGGGAGATCATGGCAATGATGATCCTGCTCTGCTCCCAACAGCCTGAACCTTCTCCTGCCCTTGTCACCCACCCGTGGCCACCGCTGCTCCAGTACAAACACTCCACAGGGACCATTCCAGAAAATGGGATCTGTTTCACTTTTAAAACCCACCAGCATTTCCCAGAGGGGCTATTTTAAGGTGCCAGGTCCAGCCTGGATACTCAGCCCCCAGGGGACTGCTCCTGCCTGCTCCAGGAGATGCATCCCCCTCCCGGGATACCGCGCTGCGAGGCCGGAGTGCCTGAACAATCCCAGTGAGCCTCAAACCACCAGAGAGAGCCGGACACGCTGCCCAGTTACTCCCACCACCGTCCAGACCCAAACCAGCGGGGTGGCACCTCCGCCAGCCTCATCCCAAGGTGCCACTGCTCAGCTCCGAGCCAAAGCAATCACTCTCCTCCCCCAGCCTGGGAACCATCGGGATGCTCCGGGCTGGACCACGGAGGAGCCGCTCTCCTTTAGGGATTCATTTGGCTCAGCCCACTGCCACCAAAGCCCAGGAGCCCGGGGCACACGGGGCATTTGGAAGGAGCACATCCACAAGAAACCAGCACAGCAGCCAGACACGATCCCTTTGCCACTCCTGGAAAGCCTCTGCCTTGAATTGGATTGCTCTGAGGCCCTGATCTCCCTACTCCTCTGCCAAGGGAGATGCCAGAGCTCCCACGGTGCTGCCTCACCCTCCTCATCCACCTCCCAAAACACCCTAACAGAAGGATCACAGCAAGGTGCCACATAACCCCACTTCCCAACGGGACACCACAGCATATTCCCACTTTCAACGTCCATCCAAGCTGGTGCAGAGCATCTAAAGACACCCAAAAGGCGCCCAGACTTCACCCCCACCCTGGGCAGGATTCCCAGCAGCTCAGCATCAGCACTCAGCATTTAAAATAAGGTTATTATTCCTACTGGGTGTATTTTTTATGGCTCTTGTAACTCCACAAGTGGTTGGAGCAGTGCTGGACCCCACAGGGCCACCACTGATGGAGTGAGGGATGAACATCCAGAGCCACGACAGATGGGTGTCTTATTCCCAGGGCTGGAGCATGGGCCACCCTCCTCCAACACCACTCCTGGGAGGACTCTGAGGCAGAAAACACCTTTATTTTTATTTTTATTTTAGTTTCATTCTCCCCACTCCTCCTAAAACCCAGGGACTGACTCCAGGGCATGCACAGAGTGCTTGTGATGATGCAGCAGCCACGTTTCACCCATCCTGTTTTGCAGCAGGCTGGTGGGGATTTCAAAAATATAATAAATCATAAGAACCATGGGGGAAAAACACTGAACTGTGTGATGCAACTGCAGCGAGTGCCCTCGGATAACCTGGAGAGCTGCATCCCTCTGGCTCTTCCCTACCTCCACACATCCACCTCGCTGCCTCACCAGGGTCAAACACAGCTTCAGGTGCTGAACAAACCACACTCACCTGCTTTTTTCCCTTCCAAACTGATCCCAAACTGGTCCTGCTCCCCAGCAGCTCGAGGAGGAAGCATCTCCTCCATCCCAGAGCCGGGTTTTGGGTACTGGGAGCTGCTGGCAGCACATGCAAGGAGTGAGTGAGGACATAAAGTGGGCTCATGAAATAATCCAGGATGGACCTGTGTGTCATTTCATGCATTCATTAGAGCAAAGTCATGGGGTTGACATCACAATCCTGCAGGAAAAGAGAATGGAAAAGCCCCGGCTATCCACACCCTGCCAGCATCACCACGTGCCAGGTCCCTGCACTTGCTGAAATCATGCAGCACAACAGGGGATGCCTTAAAACTTGGGGTTTTTTCCCCAGAGTCAGGAGGACCGAGGGGGTTTTGGCACATCTCTCCCTTTTCCAGCATGGCTTCCTGCCCTCCTGTAGCTCCCAGGGAAATAGTGGGTAACAACTCCCCTCGAAATCCAGGGACACAGAAGGAGAAGGATAAAGATGACACAAAGGTGTGGAATGAGAATGAGCCACCAGCTCCCTGCCCAACATCCACGAGACCTCCCTGGATCTTCCCTGCAGCCCCTTGGATCACCCATCCATCCCCTAGTCCAGGTGAAGTTCCAGAGGGGCTTTGCCTGCCACAAAAGTTTGGGAGCCAAGAACAAGCTGGCTTAAATATAAGCCCTACAGTATAAAAATAAAACAATATAATAATACAAAAACATAATCCTATAGTAATATAATACAATAACATAGAAGAATAACATATAATAGTATATAATTAATATAATGGAATATAAGGGATGGCTTCACCACTCTCTGCCCCAAAAAAGGCAGATTTTTCCCTACTCAAGCTTTGTAATATCTAACTATAATAATGCTTAAAGGGATTTTATCACCTTCCACCTCGGATCGGCGCTGAGGGCAGAGAAAACACGCTCTGCCACCTCCTGTTTTCCATAAAAACCAGCTTTCAAGAGAACTGGGGGAAAAAAGCCAAGGGAAAACATGCTGAAAACCCAGTGGGGGCTCTGCCTGCTTTATGAAATGTTTGTCCCACGCAAGAAAACATCTACAAAAAATGATTCCCATCATCAGGCAGGGACCAAACTCTGTCCCAGCTGAATTTTCCAGACCCGGCAGCTCGGAGCCTGAGCCAGCCACACTCCCCTGACCGGGCAGAGAAGAAAGTGGCTGTTGGATTTGTGTTTGTTCATAATTATATATATTTTTTGGGTCTCTTGGGGTCGTCCTGGAGGAGTTTTGCTGTCACCCAACCCCATCCAGCAGCGGATCCTGCCGAGCACCGGGCTGGGTGAGCATTAAAGAGCTGCCCCAGTTTCCACCAGTTGCCAAGAGCATCGAGGCTGCGGCTGCTCCAGTTCCCCTCCCAGCCCGGGGGCTTTGCCCTGACGCTCTTAAGGAATTAAAATCCCGCGTTGTTAAAGCCCCGGCCTCGTCCTGCCCAGGGCCGGGCAGCACGGGAGTGATCCAGCCCCCAGAGCTGGGATGTGTCAACAATAGGGATGGACGGGAATAGCGGCCCATCTGTCACTGCCTGGACAGATTAAGGGGGGGAAAAACAAAAGAGGGTGGGGAAGAGGATGGGGGGGAAAGAAAAAGGTAAAAAAAAAGGCGAGAAAAAAAAGGAGGGGAAGAAAAGGAGGGGAAAACAGATAAAAGCGGGGGATACAGAAAGAAGGGGGGAAAGAAAGAAGGGGAGAAGAAAAAAAGGGGAAAAAAGAAGGAAGGGGGAAAAATAAGGGGAAAATGAAAGAAGGGAGAAAAGAAGATGGGGGAAAAAAAGGGAAGGGAGGGGGAGAAGAAGGAGGGGAAAGAGGGGAAGAGGGGGAAGAGAAGGCGGAGAAAAGAAAATGGAAAAAGAAAGGGGAAAAAGAAAGGAGAAAAGAAGGGAGAGAAAGAAGGAGGGGAGAAAAAGGGGGAGAAAAGGGGGGAAGAAAGGGGAAGGAAAGAATCGTGGAAAAGGAGGAAAAAAAGAGGGGGAAAAAAGGAGGTGGGAAGAATGGGAGGAAAAAGAAGGAGGAAAAAGAAGGGGGAAAAGAAAGGAGGGAAAAGAAATGAGTGAAAAGAAACAGGGAAAAAGAAACCAGCGGGGAGGGGGGAAAAGAAAGGGCAAAAAATTCATGGAAGCAAAGACCCAAATGGAAATGCGTCTAAAGAAAATCAAAACTCAAACACCACCGCCTCACAGTTCACCCCCACTTCAAAATAGATAATAAAATAAAATAAAAAATAAAATACAACGAGCATGGGCATCACCCCTCGTCAGAGCCAGCGCTGGAGTCTGGGAAGGGATCAGCTCCAAGGGGATTCTCCTGGCCAGCTCCATTGGGAACAGCATCCCAGACCTATGGGAAACTGGGCACACATCCAGTGGGCAGCAGGAGGGGGACTTCCCATCCCGGATGTGACCAGCATTGCCCTGGCAACTTCATGTGTATGTCTGTATATTTAA
>WBMZ01015762.1:0-19563 GCA_013400975.1 Atrichornis clamosus
GCACGGGGGGACACACACGTTCCGCGCGCCCCTTCCCCGTCCCGGGCAGGAGAATTAAAAGCACTTTTTCTTAGCACTTGTCATTACAAAAACATACTTTGGCATCCATTGTTGTATCTGATGCAGACAAGTACACCGCGCATCCACAGCACTTCAGCAGACACCCTGAAAAGTAGCCTTTTTATTGGGACTACTTCTACCTTGCCCAGTAAAGACAAAAATCTCCAGTCATTAGGCGTAAGTCAGCATGGTATGAAAACTTAGGCAAAACATTTAACATGCTGCATGCCTGGTACTCTATCACAATTACACAAGCCATGTCAATATTACCTTCCTTTTAGGAAACAAACTAAGAGCTTGCACTAGTGACAGGTAAAGTACAAAATAATTCAGGTGTGATTAGCAGTTTTATTAAAGAACCTGGATTATGTGATACATTTTACTAGATGAAAATTAAGCACAACTAATAACTAATCTCTTTGTCCATCAGTATATTCCAGTATCAATTATGGCAATCCACAAAAAAAAAAAATCAAAAACCAGATGACATTGAGTGTTTAACAACTAACCATCCACCCTCTGTCATAATCATCTGAATTCCTTATATAAATTAAACCTTATTGAGTTTATGGACCATTTCACACATTCATTACCCCCAAATAATAAAGAAAAAAAAGCCCAACTTAAAATTCAATATCCTTTTTACATAGAGAACAAAGCAAAGCTTCGTAAATGCAGGCACAAACCTGACAGACTTTTGTCAGCACTTAGCAATTGAAAAGTCAACATTTACATAGTATGGCTTTCTTTCTAAATTACTACAGGCCTTACGAAAAACACGTATGAGGAATTTAGATAAATGGACTACAACTGGAGCCAGAACCAAGGCTGTGATTTAGGAGCTTCTGGGTCATCTGTTCCCATCCTTAGTGAAATAAAACTCAAATTTCATGTAACCTGATTTCTTAATTTCATAAACATTCCATTTCCTTACAATAAAAGACAATAGACATGAGCTACAACTGTTACATTTAAAGAGAATAAACCTACACAAATAAAACAAAAAAAACCCCCAAAGACAGGAGAAAAAAAAAAAGAAAAATGTCAGGTAAAATTTTATCTGCCTATTCAGAACACAGTTACTTACTGTCACTGCCTGCTCAAGGCCTGTCCTGCAACAATACAAGAGACATACAAGATATGCCTACAATGATAGAATCTTTGATTTAAAATGGGAATAGCACAAGAAAAACTGACAAAATCTAGCCTTGAAAGAAGCCTTTACAGAAAGGATATGAATCGATACTGCTAGAGGCCTGTGATTTAATGGCATCAGGACTTTTACAGCAATATTAACAAAACAAATCAACCCTCACAGAGCCCATTTGGACACTATCGCAATAAGGCTCATGAAAGGTCTAGAAAACATGTCTTCTAGGAACAGCTGATATAGCTGGGTTTGTTTAGTCTTGAAAGGAGGAGGCTCAGGGGAGACCTCCTTGCTCTCTACAAGAACCTGAGGGGAGGGTGTCGTGAGGTGGGGGCTGTTCATTTCTGCCCAGCCTGCGGTGAGAGGACCAGAGGAAATGTCCTTAAGCAGGGGAGATGCAGATTATGTATATAAAGGGCTTTTTTCAGTGGTGGGGTGGTCAGGCACTGGAACAGGTTGCCCAGGGAAGTGGTCAAGTCACCATTCTTGGAGATGTTTTAAGAGGCATCTGGATCTGATTCTGGGTGATGTGGTTTAGGGGTTACAGTGGTAGTGCTGGGCTGATGGTTGGACTTGATGATCTTGTAGTTCTCTTCCAACCTTGACGACTGATTCCACCTGAAGCCCTCTGCTTCTGCAAGGACCTCGTGGCACAGGTGACCGTACCGGCAGCACTGCAGGTAAGGCTCAGCAGTACAAACTGCTGCTGCCCCTGGCCAAGTTAGACCCAAAGTCCTATTTATGAGCTATGACACCTTTGTTCACATTCAATTGCATCCATCTGAGGCTTAAAAATGGTGGGTTTGTGCAAATGTTGCACTATGTTATTTCTGATTGTTACTGAATGATTATACAACTAAATACAACCTACAGCACAGAAAATAAAAGTAATAGAATTTCTAACCATCCAGACACTTCTGACTTGAAAATCCAAGAATAAAATTAACCTTCTCAAGTAACAAAGTAAAAATCATGTTGGGGGGCAGGGGGTAAAGGCAGCATCAGCTTTTCATCTGTAGCATTTTAGAGGGACTCTAATGAAAACTGTGCAAAATTATAAAAGAAGAAAAAGTTACAACCACATAGAACTTATTTTGATGTATAATTATAAAACAAAGTTTTGATTGGCACATTTACCACAGGATTTAATTTATTATCTCAGCTTTGTAACTAAGTTACTAAAATACATCAGACTGAAATAAATCTGTTTCAAAATAATGTCTCACAACATCTATAATGAATTACAAGAGGTATACCTCATTTTTAACTGTTGGATTTCCAAGAAAAGAATATAAATTTTCTTTAAACAGAGAGAAAAGCTACTCAGTGAAAAGGACTGAAGATAGAAACTATAAAGTGCAAAGGATTGAACTTAACATGTTGCTTAGAGACAAAATTTATAGTTAAGAAAAATTTCTCAGGAAGAACATAGAGAAAAAAAGGTTTTCAGTAAACCTTAACTGAAAGACAGTAAAACTATGCTCAGACAAAGGCTTGCAAGTGCCCTAAAGTGAAAGCACTTATCAGAAAACTACCCTCAAAAAGACAAGCCAGAATACTGCATAATTTCACAGAAACACCTAAGCCAAAAATCCTTACAGAAGAAATCTGATTTTTCCTAAACGAGAGTTGAATCTATCGGGTGGAGGGCATGGGGATGGGGAAGGCAGGGGGCACGGAATAGGGGTTCTATGTGTAAATCACTGACAGTATCTTCACAAAATTAAAGATCTGTACTTTGAAAAATAAAATCAATGCCTATGAGGATTTAAGTGCACCAGCAATAAGAAAACACAATTATCTGAAAAGTAAATGCCTAACCAAAAGCCCAAAGTGCAGCCTTAAAATACCGAATGTTCACCAGTGAAGCATCTTTTGCTGAAGACTCAACACCAAACCAGTTCTGCAATTTTCCTCCATTAGCTCACACATCATCAACTAAATTTCACCTACAGATTTCTAACACAGAGCTGGGTTGAACCCTCTCACCCCACTAAAAATCTCATGCTGTAGCAGGCCAACCTATGTGTTTAAGACTTCCCTGACAGGAAATCTTACCAAAGAAATTACACTTTGTAAAAAGAATTGTATGAAGACAACACTGCAGGAGAAAATTTTTAAGATGAAAAACACCTGTGGATTCATAAATGGTGGACAGCCCGCCTAGATTTGCAATAGGAATTACTTGAAGCTAAAAAAAACCTCTAGTGTTTTCTGTAGTTTTAGAAATAGTCCAATTCAAGCTGCGCTAAAAAAAGTTCTTGCACTAAAAGAACAAGTTTGGATACGTTTTCTGAAATAAAATTTAATTTTTGAAGGAATTCTGTAACAGCAAATAGTCAAAATTTGATATTATCTCAGGCATTAGCAGCAAGAGACAAAATGGCACCATAACCAAAGCATAACTAAGCATATCTGAAGAAATGATTGTTGTGAGCAACTTTAAATACATCTTTATCAAATTGATTCTTAAATGTCATGCATACCTACTTCAAGTTCAATTTAAGGATATTTTCTTAGCACCCTCAAAAATGTGTTTTATATTAGATTTGCACCGTTTAAAAGAGGAAAACATTCACTTAAATGTGTCTTGCCAGTTATCCAACAGTTTGTTTGCTCAAATATCACCCTCCTGTACAAAAGCTCAATTCTCTTAACAACGATCACCTTGAGACCACTAAGGTCTACATTAAGGAAGAAGACAATACAACATCATCCTGGCAAAAGAGCACAAAGTTAAGTACTATTCTGTGTGACAGCAGCACTGAAGTGCCAAGGCCCTTTTATTTTCCCTCCATATCTCTGGGCCTGAATTTGTGGAAATATATAAAGCCAGTTATGGTACTGAAGTAACACACAAGTCTTAGGCAGAAGGAGGTGCCTTGTTTTCTTTGGTTTTTAGCATTCTGAATTTTTAACATTCTGGCACATAACAAGAGATCTCTCTACTTGAATTATCTGCATCTAAAAGAAAGAAGAATCTTTTGAAAATCTGGCAGGATGCTTGCATAGGGAAACACAGCTCCAGGGAAAACAAACATGGGGTATTTATAAAACATTATTGTTTTTCACATTGGCAAGACAGAAGACAACTCCAAGGAGCCTAAAAAGATACCAAAGGCTCAAGCTGGCAAATTCAGGAGCCATTTTGTTTAGGTTTTCATCTTTCCTAGGCTCTACCACATAGGTTAAAGGACTGAACAGACCTCTAATAAAGGGAATGCAGAATGAACATCAGTGCTTTGCATTTCCTAAATGGTTTAGTCTATTTAACTGTACTTCATGGAGCATACAGAGGCAACATCTCTGTTACCCATATAAGTAGAGGCTATGGAAGATGGAAACCAACAGAAAATGTCTCCTGAATTGGTTTACAGGGTTCAGCACTTGCAAGCTCCCCCGCCCTAGCTGCAGATTCCCCCCCACTGCTGGAGGTAGCATCAGCCTCACTGCCACAGGTTCACTTCCCACTCCAGGTAGTTTGCTCTGCTTTCTGTACTCTCAAGCATGGGAAAAGAAAGCTGACAAGCTAAGAGGTCCAGGCGATGGAAGTTTTGCCTTTGGACCTAACTTAATGCCAGGATTATTGCCTACTTGCTAAAAAAAGAGAAAAAGACTGGTACCAAAAATCACTTTCTTGGAATGGAGTTTCTCCCAAGCAGCAACAATTGAACTCTGCATACCAGATCACAGGCTTACAGCTCTGCATGGAAGCCATCACATGGTGAGATTAATCCATCTTCAAAACTATGAAATTCATTTCACTCCTTGCTCTCCTATCCACTGCATGCAAATAATTCAGCCACTTTTCACAGAAAAAAATGAAGCAGGGGCTCCAATTAAGAATTTAGATTACTTCAATCCTTTGAAGAGCTCTAGAAGAGAAGGAATCTTTAAAACATGTTTTAGGCTTTAATAAAATATAATTCCAACTCAAGCACCACATTAATGTACAACAATTAAGATTCCCTTTTGTTTTGCACTTTTTTTTTCCTTAGAGCAAACTGTATAATCCCACAAAAGAAGCAATAAACAGCTAAGAAACCTTACCAAGTTGCAAAGAATTCTTAAAATTATCTCTGCTTTAAAAGCAGGGTCCAAGATTCTTTTGTTGTAAGATAAAGTATTAATTTAATAATACCTAATCTAATTACAAGCAAAAAAAGGCATCTTATACTTAGAGATTAAGCAATCCTGCTCAAACTGAATTATCAAAATAGATAGTAACAACTGCAACTACATTGACTATATTGCCTCCTTAGTTACTCTTGAAGTTAAACTCTCTCTCCTTAAGCCCTAATCAAGTTTTTCTACTAGTATAATTAAATACACACACACATAATACCAAGATTAGAATTGTACTTTATAAATTTGATGTCATTATGTGTGAAACCAATCATACTAATTTACAGCGTCAGCAACAAAACACCACTAGGACCAGCAACGAAACACTGAGACACAGAAACTACCCATGCTACTTTCTAGCTCACTTGGAGAAGCAAAACGATCACCCAGACTTCAAGTTAGCCAAAGCCTCTTAATACTTACAAAGCTCTGCTCTCCATGCTTTCAATGAGTACTTAACACGTACAAATAAATCCACAGAGAGGCAATCTATGTGCTGAGCTACATCCAGATGTGTATGTATGCACACACATACACACAGCCATCTCCATAAGAAGCTTTAAAGCATGTACGAATTACAGACAGGAAACTAATGTAACTTCCTGTGTGGACAGTCTAATCCTAAAATAAGTGTGTCCATATAATACAGTATTCATCCCTATAACTTTCCATATACACACAAGCTTTAAGTTGCATATTCAGGGCGGCATTGCGATTAACCCGTTGACATCTCAAGCCATATTAAAAAATCTCTCTAAGCACATAAAAGCTTCTCCTCACTGTGAGGGAAAAAAGTCCTTTGTAGCCCATGCAGATTTTCGTTTTTGCCTAAAGTTTTGCAAAACTTTAACTATTACCTTCATCAAAGTCTGCATCATCTTCTGTATGCTGAGGGAAGGGGAAGCAATTTGTGATTTCAAGTCTGTCATCCACCACAAGACCCAGCAGAACTCCTTGGACCACTTCATTCCCCTGTCCTTCTTCCTGGTAATGTTTAATGATCTTTAACACAACCTACAACACAAAACAATACAATCATAATATGCAATGCATTATTTTTTTCCTCAAACTACGTATATGGAATTCTAAACTTGTTGCACAGATTAGAGATGCAAACCAAGTGAGGTACTGGCTTAAGCACCAGCAATTTTAATACAGGTTGAGGAACAGGCAGCCATCCTAATACTATAGAAGAAAAAAAAAAAGACCATCAAAATGCAGTTCTAAATCAACTTTCTGAAACACCATTCTAAAACGAAATATTGATCTTTTTTACTTTAGCTTGTTGCTGTAACTGTGAGCTTTTAGCAGTATCTTGCAGGCCCAATAAGACCCCTCTTGTGGGAAACAGTGCACAAGAAACTAACAAAACATCTTAAAAAACTATGCAGAAACTGGTAGGAATTTTTTTTAAAGGTGCAGACCACATCAAACTTCAGTTGCATTAACCTTCCAAAGTACATCTCACTGCAGTTCTACTTCACATGATAGTTTTATTTATATGTTGTTAATAGTGTGTCATAGGGTATTTAAGAAAAATCAATGATAAACAAAGAAAAAAAGACACACAAATTACTCATCATGTCTTAACAATATAATTCCTACTTCCTTCCTTAAATTGGAACCCTACAATGAATAATTCTCATGAGATGGTATTGTAAATTTCAACAGTATGAACAAAATCACTCAAAAATAATCATTTGTTAGCAACACTTTATACTTAAATAACATTTTCTACTCAACAACAAGAACTACAATAAGGTAAGACACTAATCACAAACACAGACTTGAAAGAACTTACACTTTGTCCAGCGTAAGTGGGGTTTATTTCACCAAACCCTAATCTGTCCATCCAAAACGCAACAGAAAATGTCTGATGATTATCTTTTCATTAAAGCAATACTACTTTAACATCTGCTGGCAAACAGACTAGTTTAATAGATTTCAGCTCAACCACGCTTAGAACAGATTTTGTATAAATACTGGTATTTAGTGAACGTTATACTGGGAAAGGAAAAACAAAAGAAAAGGAAGTTAAGCTCATTCTTACACATCAGGAACATGTATTTGTCCCCAGCTTTCTCCTTGGTTGATTAGCAAATATCGCATTTTGTAAAACACCATTAACGTATTAAAGCACCAAAATACAAGTTAAATGGAAGAAAAAGGAGACTATAATAGAAATTATTTACAAATACACCGCTTTCTTGGGCTAGAATGGGAAAACAAGCTTCATATGCAGCCTACTTGGAGGCAGGACAGAGAGGGTAGAACTGAAAAGAAATACCTTTTTCCAACTAAGTTGGATGTAAGTATCAAACTGGATTAACACTCACTGATTCCTTGTTTATTTACAGTATCACTCACTTTTGCCTCCTCTTGCATCTAGATATACTTGCATTGAAGCTTCTCAATCCTGGGTAGAAAACAACATTTCACTCCAATACACACTCACATCTGTCACTCAAGTGCTTTGCAGCCACATCTTTTTATCCAATTTATTAAAACAGGTCTACAGAGCAGAGAGACAAAGAGATACTTTCATTATATACATCTCATTTCATGGGAAAACAGTAAGGAAATTAAGATCAGTGGGCAGTGAAGCAGCATTTAACAGTGATGGAAGCAGTACAGCAAACAGCAGTTTGAGATCAACTGGATGTAGAATACGAATGTACCACAGAGCCAGCACACAAATAATGTTCAGCTTGCATTCAGTGTAAAGTTAAGGTTTATCATCTACTTGCCATAAGCCCTGTCTTCCACAGTCACAGAATCCATAACTAACCTGCCAGATTACAGCACAGTGAGCTCTCTGTCTACTAGGTAACTATTCTCAGCATCTTTACAATCTTGTAAGCTTCACTTTTTCCAGTATTTTTCTCATTTTCTGTTGAGCTCTCTATGCACACTGACTGTCCCTGTTAATGGGAATACTGTCTGCCTGTTTGATTTCATTCCAGGAGCATTTGTGATACAATGCCAATTTTACTGCAGCATTTCTGATGATAATTGCTCACAGAAAGCAGCCACAAATGAAACAAGCATGGGCTGTCACAGAGTATCAGCGATTTTTCAGAGAGAGAAAACTAGGAGTTCAAAACTCTTAAATGCTAACCAAATACACCAACACATAATGAAGTTATTACACAAGTCCACAGTTGTCAATCTCCAGCCTGAGGACCTCAGCAGACATTATCCAGGGAGATGCAGAACCCAGGGATATAGGCCTACCTGCAACCTTGTTTTCTAAAAGAGTCTGAGAAAGGGAGCAGAGAAGGTCATGTTTATGACTGCACTGGAAAATACATTAGCTACTGAAATCACTTATAAAAAGAAGCATCCAATGACACAGGATTCTTGTCTTCATTCTTTTCTTTCTTCTGGAGAGTTCAATTTAGCACATGAGACACAAGTCTTTTGTACAGCAGGCTCTTCAACTCGGATTGAAAAACCTGCTACCAAAATACTACCATATGACAATGAGGGAAATGTGCTCTGAAACTTGTGTTTCAGTACTGAAAACAGACCTTCAGATGTAAAGCAGAACTATTTCTCTACTGATAAGACCAGTTTTGAACATTAAAAATGTCATTACCATTTGTTTGCTAGTCTAGATACAACAGGAAGGGCTGATCACTATACAAACAATGTCATGACATCTCCTGATTGAATGTACCAACCGGTACTTCACACTGAATAATCCACATATACCCAAGAAAAATGAGTACTAACTTGTATCTAGACATTTCCTAAAAGATGTTACATCTATGAAGCACTGAACAGAATCAGGATAGTTATATTGGTTTGAAAATAAATGTAAGAAGTGTTAATAAAAATAATGTAAGTAACACAACACACTGAAATCCCAATTTTTCCAAATAACACATTAAAAAAATCCCAAAGAAATCTAAATGAACACCAGTATAAGCATCTTTCAGTCAATGCTGACTCACATTCCAAACACTATTTATAATCCCCATCCAACTATTCCCCTAATAGGAGATACTGCCCCTTTGTACAAGCTGTAATTGTTTTTAAATATCCTTAGACACTTCACTGATACACCATTGCTACACAAAATTAACAACAACCAAACCACATTTCAACTTACTGTCATTTAAGTAACTCAGCTGGCCAAACAGGAAAGGTTATGTTCTCAAGGAGAAAATGTATCAAATAACAACCCTCCCACCCCGATTCCTAAATTCTAATACCCTGAGCATAAATCAATAATTATATACAGCATGGTTTAGTAAATTAGCATGTAAGAAATATTTAGGTACAAAACAACTCTTTGCTCTTAGAAAAGGATGTATAAGTAACTCCTAAATAAAACTCAAGAGTCCCCCAGCCTTGTAAATTTAGTGTTCAAAATACCAAAGCAATTTAATCACTTGGAGTACCCACTTGTCAGATTTTAACGACCATTTTTCCTCAATTAAAAAAAAAAAACCAAACAAAAAAAACCTTGCAGTTCAGCAGTGCTCCTAATCTCCAAATCTTCAAAGCACTGCTCAAACATTAAGAATGAAGTCATACTACAAAAGAAAAAAAAGGAAAGAAGAAAGAAGAAGAAAAAGCCATTCTGAAACTATTAAGAACATCAAAGATAGATGTATTTAACTGCATACTGCCAAATTTTAATTTTGGCTACATCCCGAAATCACAGTTGTTAATTTCCAAAGTTTGTACCTCATTACAGAAATACGTGTAACATGAACCCTCAGCTGAAGCACCATGATCCTTTTGGGGGGTTCTGGGAAGATCCCACTGTAGGGACACAAATATGTCAAGATGCACATTTCTCATTTATCTAAAGAGAGACAACAGCAAATCAAAGCACTGAGAATTCATTTATGGAGGTGTTCCACAGAGCTGAACGTCACCACATTGAAACCAGATTTCCAGTACCTGTGCCATGCCTTACACATGTGAAATCAAGCAAGAGAGAGCTTCTGCTAGCCCACTGGATACATGATGCAGCACACTGATCTACAGTCTTAAATCAAGTATTTAAATCTTTTTAAATGCTTCACCTTTTTCGCCACCCAAGAAAGCTTTGTGGTCACAACCATTAGCATCAGTTTCCAGCCTCTGGGGAAGAGGATGAGGAGAGAGTCTAAACACTGTGTTATGTAACTGGTTCCAGTATCAAAGTGGAATGTGCCACAATGCTCCCATCTTCTTAGTATTTCACTTTCCTGAAACTGTGATCAATATTCAGCTTGGCAAAAAGGTCTTGAAATCTATGACTGCTAATAATGTGTGATATATTTTTAATACATCCATATCACATATGGAGCCGTCTTCATATGAATTCTTAAAACTCAAACCACGAGCTTTTATGTTTGAGTGTTTTAGCATGAGTTATTTTACTTAAACTCTTAGCATAAACCAAATTCAAGAGAAAACTGATAATGCAGTTTTGTAAATGGATTGATCTCAGTGTTAGTCATTACAAACAATGACTCATGCAATTGAGTTTGACTTGTGTTAACCTCAAAGATGCCTAGAATCAACACCTACCTGATACACATAAAATGCATATATGCCACCTTTGAATACAGTTGAACTGTTTAGCAATTAATATCCACATGAAGACACACCAGATTTTACATTAATGTAGTGGTCCTGTCTCCTTCCCCAGGTCACCCTACACCGAAAGCAGATCTACAACTAGTCTTGTGCTGAAACAACCAATTAGCTATGCAAAAATGAAATTTAATTAAACAGTTCTAAAGTCCTCAAGTAAGCATGGAATGGCTTTTTTTTTTAAACAAAGACTTGGAAAAAATTACAAAAAATCTAAATAAAGTGAAACATGAGCAACATTAATTTTTTAATAGTTCCAGATGAGATTTCTACACACTACAGATAAGTGCTTATCCTACACTTACAAAAGACAAGTTCTGGAAGCTGACCAAGCAAAAACTTGCCTTGAGCTGTTTTGTCTCCTGGCTATAGCACCACTTGATAAGACAATAACAGAGACTCTCAACTTTCCTGCCAGGAGAAAAGGAACTCTGAAGTAAATTAAAGATACCATTGCAACGATTAAGACTAAGAAAACATATGTCTGCTACACATAACGCTCTCCTCCAGATGATTAAGGAGACAGATGTTTATAGACACACATAAAAAATTCCAACTTAATCAGGGCAGTTCACAGAAATGGGTTCTAGAAAGAACTGTGACAGATAATATGTCAGAAGCACAAAATCAACAGGTTGATACCCTGGTCTCATAGGTGTTGTATGTGTACCTTCATGGCACCAGACCACCACCACACAGAATCAAAGCATGAGTTCAACACCAAACTGAGTTGTGGTTGACACTCCTGAAGGATGGAATGTCATGCAGAGCGACCTGGACAACCTCAAGAAGTGGCCCATGGGAACTTCATGAGGTTTAATAAGACCAAGGTACAAGGTGCTGGACCTGGGTCAGGGTAACCACCAGAATCTACACTGGCTGAGGGGTAGGTACTTGGCGGTGCTGGTGGATGAGAGGCTGTACGTGAGCCAGCAATGAGCACTCACAGCCCAGAAAGTCAACTGTGCCCTCAGCTGCATCCAAAGCAGCATGGTCAGCAGGTCAAGGGAGGGGATTCTGCCCCTCTAGTCCGCTCTGCTGAGATCCCACCTGCAGTGCTGCATCCCGTTCTGGAGTCCTCAACACAGGAGGGACATGAACCTGTTGGAGCGAGTCCAGAGGAAGCCACCAAGATGATCAGAGGGATGGAGCACCTCTCCTATGAGGAAAGGCCGAGAGAACTAGGTTTGTTGAGCCTGAAAAAGAAAGCTTCAGGGTGACCTAATTGCAGCTCTCCAGTACCTAAAGGGAGCCTACAAAGAAGATAGAGAGGAACCATTTACAAGAGCATGTAGTGACAGGACAAGGAGGAATGGCTGCAAACTGAAAGAGAGTGGTTCTAGAACAAATATTAGGAAAAAATCTGAAAATGGTGAGGCACTGGCACAGGCTGCCCCAACAAGCTGTGAATGCCCCATCCCTGGAAGTGTTCACAGCCAGGCTGGATGAGGCTCTGAGCAACCTGGTCTTATGAAAGGTGTCCCTGCCCGTGGCAGGGAGGTTGGAACAAGATGATCCTTACAGTCCCTTCAAACCCAAACCATTCTATGAAACAAGATTAGAGGTAAAACTGAATTTTACATGTTATACTAATCTCGATAAATATGACTATTTCTACTTACAAACACAGAATTCATTTAATTGCATATTCCAGCTCATCTGCAGAGACCTTTGAATTTTTCTAGGTTCTCTTATTCAACAGGACTGCATTTTTAAACACTCCTGACACGATGGGTGTCTAGACATTTATACTTTTCTTCTTCACGCTTAATTTCAGAATAAAAGCTCTTAAAGCTGTTAGACCAATTTTATCTCAGAAAAAAAAGAAAAAAAAAATTAGTTTTCCATTAAGACCTTCAACATCTTAAAGTACTTGTTTTGACAGATATCTTCAGTCCTAACTATGACTGGTGGCCAAAAAAAAAAAAAGTTATTTTAATTCACTGAGAAGTAACCAGAAAGATACTTAATCTAAACATACTGTCCAAAACTCTAAGGCCAAAAGGACAAGACTGAATAGACTTGAAAAGCAAGGTAACTTCAGAAAAATGTTGTTTTGAACAGCAACTTCAGAAATAACAAGCCTTAGCCCTCACGGTTTTATCTAGCAAGTATAAAAGTCATCCTTTGGACAGAAGACCTCAAATGCCCCACAATATTTTACCTTAATCTTGACTTGCTAGAGCCTAAACAGCAACATTTATAAAGCCTTTGTAAATAGAGTTGTTGGAATAGTAAGCTTACATTTTATGTCACTCAACAGCTAATTCAACACCAGATGTTAAAAATCTTATTTCTGAACTCGACAGAAATTTGGGTCTTAAAAACAAGGATTACATAGGAGGCATAACAGAATGATTCATGCCATTTCATACCATCTTAATCGGACGCAAATATCAAAATCTCCTTTTGACATGAGAGGAAGTTTCTCAGAGCTGAGCCTGAACTGACAAACAATGAACAATGCATATTGAACTGAGGTGGTCCTCAAACAGAGGATACTACATATATTTTTACACTGAAATTATAAATTATAGGAGTCTGGATTTTGTCTCATGTAGGTCCTCAGCATCAAATCATTTTGGAAATCCATGTTAAATTGAATGGAAAATAGTCTACCGTGAGTTATGGGAGGAATGAGGTTACATGCTTCTGTAGTATTTGAGTATTTTTGAGTATTAGGAAGCACATGAGAAGCATCCAAAGCTTTTAGTTCCCTGGGTGCCTTATTACATCACTTGGTACCGTAACACTTGATTAGTTTGTAAACCTCAAGACTTCAGATGACTTAACTGCAAAAGGGAACATCAGCAACCTCGCTGCACCACGCTATGTACATAAGGCTAAAGAAAACTACCCAAATCATAACAGATTGGTGATTTAACAAGTATTCTCTGTCACTTCTACTTGGTTTAGGAACCATTTCACCCTGTAATTACAGCATTCTAGATGGTTTTCCTACCTCCTGTTTATAGCCATCTAACTTTCCTATACTGTTTAGTTGGGGTTTTTTTTCCAATGGGACAAAGAAGGTGGTAATATCCATACACAACATTAAGCCAGATATAACATACCTTGCCACTTTATCTCCGTAAGTGGCTGACTAAAGCAAAATTCTAAGTCAGTGACAGGCCAACAAACATTTTATCACTCCTTCCTGAGCATTAACTGCTTATGTGCACTGTTTGGGGCATGGCTGGAAAAGCTGTACCTTGTACTTAAGCTGTACCTGAAGCTCAGTCTAGAAAAACTAGACATTCAGTTAATTTTTCACCTTCTGAACTCTCTTGCATAGATTATGTGTAGCTCAGCAGCATGTTCAATGCAAACTGAAAGCAAAGCTTCAACCACTACCAGAAATGCCCCATAGAAAATGCTCCTCAAGTACTGCTTTTTCAGTTGCTTTATTTCTCTTTTTAAGAACTACTTCTAAACTGCAGCAACTCAAGAGCTCTAGAATTTCCCTTAAAGAGGGAAACCCGGTCTAACAGGAAGGGGGCCGTGCTCTACAGCAACACAGCCTGTCTGCACCTTCCAACAGCCCCAGCTTCCAGCCAAGGTGGTCGTTCACACAGTGCAAGTCCAGATTCCTACAGACACTGCCAAGCAACTGACACACACACTATTCACTGGAAGCAAGTTTGGCTGCTGTAAACATGGGTTAGCTGCTCACTCATTCTGTTACTGGAAACTTTAAAAGTCACAGAGATTTTTTTAAAAACCTACTCCAAATTATAAAAATCACTGATTTCATATAAAACCAGACACAGAACATGGAGACCATTTCTCAATACCTAGAACTAAAACTGGTAAATATCTAAAATATAAAATGGAGAAGACAAACTGACACACGGGTAGGTCGAATTCAGACTGAAGAACTGACAGACACTGAGCCTATTTCTGTACAACATTAGAAGGGGACATTACTGGGTTTTGGTTAGAGGCATGTTGTTTTTTCATAGGCTGTGGTTTTCCTTGTCTCTGTCAGGAATTTATGTTCATCAGTTAATGTCTTGTAGGTACCATGAAATACCTGCTTAAGTCATTTATTTACGTATGTCCAAGTGAGTTGCTTGTTCTTGCAAAGGGAAGAAGTTAAACTGCAGTACATCAAAGGAAAAACTAATTAAACAGTGGAGAAACGTGAATGTTATTAAAACACAGAAAAATCCTGAATGTTAATCAAGGTGTGTTTTACCAAAAAGACCAATCTCTTCCTCATTTTTGTCCCACTACATTTTATTTTTTTTTTTTTAGACTGTACAGCAGTGCAGGTTAACAACCATCTCTAGGGTTAACCACAAGCCCTTAGTACACATTAAATATTGCCTCAATGTAAGTAAAAATGCACCATTACACTTATGTATTTAAATTCACCACTGCTGTGTTCACACACTGGTATAATGTAGTTCTCCACAACACAAAGTTTCATAATACACTGCACAGTACATGGATTCATGCACATTCCCATGGAAACCGTCAAGGCCACGAGCACTGCAGAATCACTTCCCTGTAGAAACATTTCCGTAAGACAGCCCCAGGACCTCAACTGTGCAAGTGGCAGGGCATTAGATGTTATTAGCACACTGTCAGGAGGCAGTGATAGGGCTGTAATGAGATTAACATCCAAAATTCTGCTCATTACAAGTGGAAAGGAGCATTTCCCCAGGACTACTTAGTATATTATTTCTTCTATTTCTCAAATCTCACCAAACGCAAATCTTCTGAAAACATTCAGTACTTCAGGCAGTTTTTGTAAATTATCAATACAATTTATATTTATTATTTTTAAATAATTAAGTATCTAGCCATCATTTCAAGAATGAAAGCTGATGAATATACTCCTTCAGAGGACAACATATGGAAATAATATAGAAGCAGCAGAGGTAGGCACAGTTTCAACATCATCTGCTCAAAACACCAGTGCTTTACATTTATACTTCCACATACAGTTGATACGTATGTTCTGTGTATTAATGAATCACCATCGTCCAAACATTAACGGTGCTCACTGAGCTAGGAGTGTATTTGCAAGTATAAGGTCTTCTTCAGCATCAACTTCTGGCAGCTTCCTATAAAAGGATTTAAAGATGACAGCCAAAAGCAGCAGTAGCAACTTCATTTAACAGCCTATTCTTTAATCAGATTATGCCAGACTATTACCATTTTGAAGTCGAAGAAAAACTGCAAGACAGTTAACCCTTATCTATTTGACCTTCAAAAATTAGCAAAATAGGGCAGCCCTAGATGGGGAGGAGGGAGTGGGGCCTCATCTGAGACAACTGATCTTTCTCAAAAACCATACCCTGCACAACAAAACTGGAATATATATAATATACTATTTAAGGGTGTGTCTTTAAAGTATGACTTCCATATGCATTCAACAGATGCTTCCAAGTAACCAGCAAAATCCCTACCGGACATGACTTCCATATCATTTTAATAGTTTATAACTTTTAGCACAACAATTTCTTCCACCTTGAAGCATTTAGCCTTTCTGGCAAACACTTGGTTATGTGCTAAGGGGCTGCAACACAGACAGATCCTCCTAGCAACAGCTAGTGCAATGCCAAGAACCAAGCCTGGATGGAGTCTCAGTTTTCCTGCTGACTTAAAAATACAAAATTGAGGAAAAAAAAAAAACATGAATGTCAGTTATTGCTGTTAAGCTTCAGCTTCCCCATCTTTCAAACAGAGATTTGCCTTTGTATCATCATCTGAACACTGCCACATGAAAATCACTTCCAGAAGAGTACCATTTCTAATAACAGCTACTGTGACAATGAGATTAAAAACAACAATTCTAATTTTATCACTGACAGTGCCAATGGAGAAGGCAGTATGACTTTCAGTTTCTTCCCGAGGAGTGATGACAGCTGCAGTAGATACCCTATGTGTCATCTAAAGTTTAAAAAGCTTTAAAAACGGGGTGGGGGGAGTTTGCACTCATAATAATGTAATAGTAAAACCTCTGAGTCTTAAGTGCTCAAAACTCAACCCTATATTGATGATGAGTTTTGTCAGAGACTGCATACTTTTCTCAGGTAGGCATAAAAAAGGTTCCTAAACACCAAAGAACAGTTCATGCTTAACATGAACAGGTATGCTCATTGCTTATTGCCCAGAGATGGGCTCCAAGGAACAGGAAGGATGTGCAGCAAACAGACTGCAAAGCAGGATACAATCTGTGAGCAAAGGCAAAGATCAACAAGTCTTGTTTTCCTGAAAAAATCCAAATACTTATAAAAGGAAATTAGCCTGTTATTGCATGCATAAAGCAAAATTCAGGTGCATCTTCAAACTCCAGAGAATAAGTAAGACTCTCTATTAACTTTAAAATTTGAATAAGCCACAAGAAATTAATACAATGCTTATGTGAAATAAATATCCACATATAAGTAATTCAAAAATATTCCCATGCTTATGTTTAAGTAACCTTGTGTATGCACATTACAAAAAACATTATCAAAGTTCTATTGTCTTGGTTTTAGATTATAGAATAATCATAAAAAACACTAACAAGAATATTTATTATATAAGCCTGAACTTTTTTCCATTTAGTACTTTAACAATTTTTTAACTTTCCATTAAGCTGCTATTATTCTGTTATGTGGTAACCTAATTAAACTGCTATGCACTGTTGGTAAAGGCAGTATCACATCTCTGCAATCTTAATGCTGCTGGAAGACCAAAAATAATATGAAAGAACAGCATGCTCAAAACTGTACCATCATTGAGAACGTATTTTGAGCTTGTGTGTAAATATGGAAACACAACACACAAAGTAACCATATCCAAAAAATATCTCTGGCAAACAAAGACAATGGTAAAACACTATAGCAACAATAAGTTGAAGATACATCAGGTTTTTCCAAAGACTAGAAAAAAAAATGCTTCCTCCTCTTCCTACAGGGCCTTTCCTACAGTCTGTATGATTTATTTAAAAGGTATAAAAAAGAGTCCTACGGCAGAATAGGGTGCAGAAGTTGCCCATTTCATGCGCACCACAAACTGCCTTCCAGTATCTGTACCTACTGGGTTTCTCCCTGGGGCCTGCTGTTCCATGAACACTTCCCTCACCTACACCATGCTGCACGTCAGCTGCAAAGCTCTGACTCTTACAATAAACTGAAAACCAAAGGAGCCAGCACTTGTCACCTCCCCACTCACAGAGTCAAAATTAACACCAAACAGGACACAACGGTAATGCTTCTTATCTGCTGTGTTTTACATGTAACATTTTCATCATTAAAATGCAGGAGATTATTTGAAAGATATCTGGTAGAAATACTTTTGTCCTCAGTATTAACACAATCAAATAGGAATCACAAGAGCATGATCTACTATTTTCACAGGAGGTATAAATACACAATTTTTACACAAGAGACTAGTCTGATATACACATAAGAGGGAAAAAAAATAATGACAACTTAACTGCTAATGACAGCAGTGTAGAGGGCAACACATTATTCCTCTTTGCATGCAGAAAAAAAAAAAAGCCTGTTTAGAAATAAGATTTTCCCCTCAGTCTTGAAGTGTAACACTGCTCAACACATTTAAGCCACCTCCACATTTAGATTAACTCCTTTTGTCAGCACACTAGTTTCACAGTATGAAGCGATACCAGATGTTCTAGTTTTAAATGCCTCACTAGGGTACACTTACCATGACACTTAGAAGATGCTGAGTGCAACCAACGCACTGCTACAAATCATTTAAAGTTTGTGCTCTGTTAGCAAGTATCCACTGCTATCCACTGGCAAAACACGCTGAAATTTGCATTCTCAGACCATCACGATGTAGGTACTTTACCCACTGCAGTTCAGGAAATCTTCACTAAGACTGAAAAGTGTTATATTCCAAGGAGGTTCTTGCCCTTTCAACTTACCAGCACGCATCAATGCTTTCCCTTCCCAATTTAAGCACAGATTATATGTCAGAAGTTCCCTTCTGGGTTAGATTCATGCAACTCATTGTTAACACATGAAGATTAATAGCATATAAAACAAAGCTCTTCTGTCTTCTTCCATGGTTCAAGGTATCCATGAATACATCAAGCTAGTATTCAATTCACACACTTACTCTTGGAGCTGACATAATTTGATCTAATTTTTTAGGGAAACAGGTCAAGGAAAAGGCAGTAAGATTAAACTTCAACTTAAAATTCCATTTTAACTCCTTTGGAAGACACACAAAACACAATACAGCCTGAAGGACGTTATAGCCTAAGATCCTGTTCTATAGCTCTGCAATGTCAAGAAACTCTACAAAGAACAGCAGGCAGAACACACTGACGGCGTTCTTGCAAAGTCTTCGGAGAGGGTAAAGGAGAAGGGGAAAAAACCCCACAGGAAATGTTAGGAAAAGGAAAAAATTCATAACTTAAGAAATGTCAGAGATCTCAACCAGTTCAAAACAGGCTTCATCCATACTACAAATCTGCCCAAATACTATGGAAATTGATTGCTTTCTTTCAAGAGTGTCAGAAGTTGTAATTTTAAAAAGTGCTTAAACAAACATTTGCACAAAGAGTCTCAGAAACTGATTTTAAGTAACCATGGTACCTTATTTCACTTACTGTGATCAAACATATCACCCTAAAGGGCTCCTCAACTGTTATGGTTTGAGCCTGG